>JAECUM010008738.1:0-78843 GCA_016617855.1 Megalonaias nervosa | reverse complement strand
ACACAGTTATGCTTTCTAAAACCTTGCACTGACTATAAGGGCATAGTGTTTCATTCGAACGCTGTAGTTTTTATAATTAGCTAGATACTGATATCGTCTTGAACACAATAAACGCTTAAATGAGAAAAGAATTCTAAGATTGTATTCTAAATAGCACATGATTCCAAAACTCAAATGTCGAGATTCACTTTCTTACTTCAAAAATTTAAACATGTGCAAAAAACGAAACAATGGAGTGTAACCACAGCGCAGGTCACAAAATTGCCCTTCCTTGCCGTGAAAACTGCCCAACACTGGCATTGATTGTTGCATCCATTCGGATCAAAACTAAACTTCTCTTTCTGTCTGCCTTTTGGTTTTATCGTGGTTGTAATTCATAACTATAGCGCACCAGTTAAATACGGCTTCTAATCTAGCACAAAATGCCCTCAACATAGCTGAAAATCGGTAAATATAGCGAACGTATTTTCCTACAACTACACTCATGTGGACATTTATATTCCTGAATGTTGCTTTCTCGAAACAAAATGAGAAGAAAATCTGACCAGATAAACGTTTGTAGTGATATCGGAAAGATGTGATACAGCTATTCTTGCAAAAACCAGGCATTAACTCTGAGTGCAAAGTTTTGCATTCGAGCACTGTAATATTATTATTAAAAATGAGCTAGATATACATAGCATCTGAAATTATATATATATATATATATATATATATATATATATATATATATATATATATATATATATATGTATGTGTGTGTGTGTGTTCGTGCGTGCGTGTGTGTGAATCACGTTTACATAAGAATTCATTGATTCTACTTTACGCAACACTTTAAAAAAACAATTACAAATTAAAACCTGTGCAACAACTGGAAATGGTGGAGTGTAACCCTACGACAAAGAACAATAACCAGTGCAAACTTGGCTGGGTTTTTTTATATATGCGCATCTTCAGATGCTGACCGCAGTATCTTCCAAGTTTTGCAATGGTCCACTCCAAGCTAGATCTGTCGGTATGCGAGCACTTCCCAGCAAGATACACGGCTTGTATACTACGTCATAACCGGGATAGGTGCCACATAATTTCAGGTGAAGTTTTTGGTTTCTTGTTTCCTTATTTTCCACACGTCTTGAATAGGACTAAATTACGTGGCGAAATGAAAGGAATCTGTATGTATTAATTTTATTGTCAAAGACAGGCTGGCTTCTGCAAACATTCGCGCACAGTGCCAATTTCGGTTAATATATTATTATTACTATTATTATAATTATTATTATTATTATTATTATTATTATTATTATTATTATTATTATTGTTGTTGTTGTTGTTGTTGTTGTTGCCGTTGATGATGATGATGATGATGTTATTGCAAGAACTCACACTCAGTTTAAAGACGGTTTTTGTAAATAAAATCAGAGAAAAAAGATATTTCAAAAAACGGTTTTAGAGAGAGAGAGAGAGAGAGAGAGAGAGAGAGAGAGAGAGAGAGAGTAAAATTATTTCACATTTGTAATACACGTGCTACATCGTCATTAAGGTATGACATAATGTTCAATCACAAGGTTTAGGTAAGTGATGCCAAGAAGCTGTTGTAGGTTTTGCGATTTGGTAACCCTAGAATTAAATGACAACACATTTATAAGCCGAGGACACCTGTGTATGAATAGCTACAAATAAATGACAACACATTTACGAGCTGAGGACACTTGTGTATGAATAGCTAGAAATAAATGACAATGGATTTGTAACATGAAAACCCTGAGCAAGTTTTGGACACTTCCTTTCTGGAAAGTATTATTACAAAGGTAGGAGGGAGAGAAATGCCTAGAACGAAATTAGGGGAATTAGGGAACATCATATTTATACTCACATCTGCTTATTTTGAAAAACCTCGTTTGATATATACAACAAAAACGCCCTTAAGAATGAACATCATCAAATACTGGATACAAATCAGAATAGCAAGCAAAACACAGCACATCGTCTGACACATAAACTGACGTAATTGTACAACAAGATCTGACCGACTTTGTCAAGATTTCTCAGCGGTTCGTCAGATGGCATTACGCAGGTGTCACTTGACGTAAAGGAATTCTTTAAACTTTGAACAAACCTCTTACCTGGGTAGACTTTCACGAATGACTGCGCCAGCTGCAAACAGGAATCGAACCTAAAAGCAGTGGTAACACACCAATATGTTCTCACTGCACTATGAACACTCTTCCCCAAATAATGTTTAAAAAGGAGAATGTGTGTTTAATTCACTTACCGTAACTACCTGGCCAGTTGAAGTAACCAGTCCTTTCAGGGAGGAGATAAACTCCTTTCCCCCATCGGCCACTAGATTCCCCAAGTTTGCAATACTGTGTCCAATATCATTAAGAGGGCCCTTTAGGTATTCATAGGGATTGATTAAGTTCAGATAGTCCGTAAAGGTGGGAGATTTTCTGAAAGAGAAGAGTCAAGACAGTTCTACAGACGACAAGTGAGTATCTTTGGAAATAAAGAGATATTTACTTTGATTATGTTCAAGAAGTTTTTCTAGTCAGAAACATATACAACTTAAAAGTTTCCAAAAAATATTCTACATGTTACAACTGTAAATCCAGACGGAGGACCGTCTTAAAGAGTTCTAAATGTTGCAAGTTCGATTTTAAGTATTTATATTTCGTACAGGGATACAATGTGATACTAGCAGAATCCTCTCGAATACGTTTATATGGCATACCTTTGTTTTCTTGAATTATGGCTATGTTTCACCAACAAGAATATTTCGTCATTTGACAATATTTATAGCAAACAAAGCAAGCGCCACTTATTAAAATTCAATGTCGTTAAAAACTACCCATGTCATTTGTTGGAGGTGCACGGCATTACCTTTATACCAGTTTACCACGGTATATTTTGTGGTGGTTAGTACTACGGTATGTTGTCACTGTACTGGTAGTTCGGTAGTTTCCGTCGGTAAGAGGTATGCGGAAATTCACGAGTAATTGTGTTACGAATTTAATGATATTAATTGTTTTCATTTTACATAACAAACTAATTAAGAAAATATTATATTATTACCAAACAGTTGTATTTTGTCGCTAATTAATACTGAATCTTAGAAATATAATTATATGTATCATATTTTTATCACATGTTTGACATGTGTCGCGTATTCCAACGTGGTGACCAAATGAAATGTTGCGACAGATATTGGCGCAAAAACGAATATTTGGAAATTTTTATAGTTGTTTCGTTATTTACTACCGTATGCTACTGTATTAAGTACATTTATTCCTTTGTAAGACTACAAATTATCCTATGGTTGTTGTCTTTTTTAAGTTTACGTAATTTGTCAGGTCCGCTAAATTATTTTTCGTTTGTTGGTTCAGTGTGTTTTATGTTCGCAGGCCCTCTCTCATAAATACCTGGCCCGGGTGTTGGCATGCCACTCAAAATTTCCCTGCCTATTATAAAAATATTGTAGCTAGTAAATTGTAGGCTTCATTTTGAGCTTTGTCATTTTATTTTATTTTATGTCGAAATAATTATTTTATTTCATATAATATGATATAATGGAGCTAATACGATGTTATTTTGCTATATATCAGAGCAAGATATTTTTCCAGCTATTGACCGAGGAAATTCCTTTCCAAGTTTCAGGCCCCTGCCCCAGAAGATTTAATTGCTGACCCCTAATATGCTTGCGTTATACCGTGATACGTATCGCAGTATGTTCAGAAATACCGTGGTACAACATTGTCTTGGTATCCAGGTCTATTATTTGCAGCATACTTGTATATTTTCCTCTGGAGCAACAGAATGTACTTTTTAAAGATCTACTTAGCTTTAACGAAAAACGTTCAATTTTTCGATCACATACCCGCACGCACTCTGCGTTTCTGACTTGCAGGCGTTGACCTTGGCGTCTATTTTGCCGTTGCATTCGGAGTTTTTGGTTTTCAGCACATTACTTTGTTCTACTGTGACGTTCCATTCTACTGCCACTTTCTCTAGAAGTACCTGCCGGAATAGCTTAACAAACGCTGAAATGTGGAAGGAACAATTATCTACAATTTACAAAAACTGTTAAATAGTTCACAGTAGAAAATAAACGTAACCAACAAAATTACTCTTTTGTTTTCTGTTTTTGTTTTGAATTGTTTGTTGTTTAATTTATTTATTTAATTATTGGGGGAGATCAAAGACCGAAATTATTATCCTTCTTATGTCCGTTATAGAAAGATTTGTATTCTCCAGTTGATATCCTTTCTTTTAATAAAGTTAATTGTATGCAATTACATTTTGGTTTTCCGGATCTATATATCATGTTAGTAAAGATTTTCAAAATGCATCTAAATATTTAGTGACGTTGCGTGCAGCAAGAAACAATCTTTTAACAGAATAACCATTGATAAACTTCAGAAACGATCACTTTGATAAATATAATTTTCGCAGAGTGTTCGTACATGTTCAAGTTTGTGTACGAATTATTTTCATTTAAGGGCCTTTCCAGGTGTGATTTTGAAAGGATCTAGACGAGTCAGTTAACTTGTATCCATTTCGACATTGTTTAATTAAATTACATGGAACTATGATTGGGGGCATAATTTTAACCATCTAACTGTAATTAAAACTTATAAGTTGCTCTAGCCGTTGGCTCCGTTCCCATCGACCCACTCTCATCTTATCAAACATTGACATCAATGTTTAAAAGTATATATATATATATATATATATATATATATATATATATATATATATATATAGAGAGAGAGAGAGAGAGAGAGAGAGAGAGAGAGAGAGATTTGAAGTAACTGGTTTGGAAATATAATAATTGATCAGTGCTGGAAAAAATCCTTAAACTTCAATGTAGGACAGATATTTTGTTTCCCTCTTTAAGGAGTGTTCTCGAATTGAGTTATATTATATATGCTAAGACGTAAAGACGTCAATAATATAGCCAGTCAATATTATACTTACTGTCCTGGTTAATAATATTCTTATAATATACTTACTTTCCTGGCTGAAAGAATCAAGCTCCACAAGAGTGCCTTCTATGGTGGCACACGTACCAATACAAATTAACAACAGTTTCCACATGGTGTCTGATGTGGGATTGATGTGTCTATTTTAATGTCCAGATTCGGGACTCAACTGACAAGTCTTATCTGCCTTACGAGTTATAGCTAAGGCTCATGGGAAAAAAAATTATATTGACAGATAAGGCAGGGATCCATATACAGGTCTGATAGGTAAATCAAATTAGACCAAAACAGTGACATGACTTTCACTTTAAAAATTCACAACTTAATAAGGTTAAATTGTTTTTGCAAGATGTCCCGAGGAATATGAGGAAATTCATACAAATTTTTTTCCTACCCGGTGACAATTTTATTCCTGCATTCTGCTTTTCTTTAATTTACTCGTGAGATAAAAATAACACCACTCATATTGTTCAGAATATTTATAAAACAAGTCCAAAAGGCCATATGGTTTCGTAGTGTAATGTAATGCACGGCAGAACAATTAGTGTAATCTAACAGAGAAATGGTGAATAATTGTCAGGAACTGCGACGTGTGGGTATACCAAAAAGGAAATGAAGGCTAGTGTATGTGTAATCTAATTTAGCAAAGTTGCGACAAGTGATGTAATACAGGGATATATTACATTTATTTATTATCTTAACACAACTGCTTATCTGCTATGATTGATTCAAATTATTACAAAGTCTACATTACGGATGTAGCTTAGAAAATCATCGACATAAATATAAGGTTGTATCAAGCACACAAAGAAATCTAAATTGTTGGGCACAGTCAGAGTCTTACACAAACAGTGCTAAAATACAAAATCGTAACATGGACAAAGTTTTACACTGACAGTTCCTCACTCACAATGTTGATTTTCTTAATCAGTTTATTTTCTAAGTATTTTGAAAACAAATTATCCACAATACATGTTGCTTGTGTTGGAAGGTCTTCCGTGGTTAAGCTCTCCAACACGTTACAGACCAATCTGAATTAAAGTCTAATGAATTCCTATTGTCCAATACCAGTTTCAGAACCGAAGGCGTGTATTGACAGAGATCATAACAATTATTTAAGATATTTGGAGGCCAGGACATGGAATGACTACACATTAGATATACAATCCACTCCTGGAATCCACTAAATGGCAAATCCACTCTAGGCCATAGAATGTCCTCGCAAAATATGCAAAATCAATTCAAAGGTATAGAATGACATCACACTAGATGTACAATCCACTCAAAGGCATACAATGACTTCGCACAAGATGTGCAAGTAGTGGAGGGGGACGATCTAGGGCATGATAATGACAAAGAAGGAAATATGGCCTGGGGTAATATGGGGCACAAATATATAGGGCATATGAGGCTAAAGAAGGAAATATGGCCTGGGGTGATATGGGGCATAAATTTATAGGGCCTATGAGACCAACGAAGGAAAAACAACCTGGGGCAATATAGGGCAAAGAGGGATAGGGACAAGGGGAATGAGCATGACAAGATCCCCCCGGGACAAATATAGGGACAAGCTGGATAGGATTCATACACATCTATGGCAAATTTTGAATAAATATCTTTTCGAAGCATATGAGTGGCCCTGAAAAGGGCCTTTGTTTTTTTATGTTAACTCAATTCTGTTAACATAGAGGGCATCGCATATGTCCTCTTCTCTGCCTTAAACTTCGTCTAACCACTGCTCCGTAGATGAGGACTCGCTTCAGAAAGCCATGTCTCTCCACACAGACCCTTCTTTTCCAAACACTCGTCTCAGTGATCCGGATGATTGTCCATGATGATTTGACATACATGGGTAAGTCCGTACGGAACAGTATCGACAATAGGAGAGTAGATGATTCAACGTTTGTCCACATCTTATGACGAGAACAGTTGAAGGGAATGAAGTGAACAGCGGTTATTTATAGTGGAAGAGCGGATCGAAACGGATTGAGATTGTTCACCAATCCAAACACGCGTTACAAAATTCAGCCGCCGTGCTGAGTCTGTCTTCCAATCCGAAGAGAGCTGTCTATGATGTCACATTCCCTATATAGGTGCGCTAGCATCTGTGCGCAGTGAATCGATGCTACATTGTTTTTGAAACATGACGGAATCTAAGAAGACAATGAATTGGGGTGCACCGGCCGTGGAGACGAGAACCGATGGTATATCAGCGGTAGTAGTATAATGGGGTAGTCTACGGACAATGGGAATTAGCATTACAGACCCCTCCTGGGACATTATACGGACAAGATTTATACGGACAAAAAATCACTCTGGGACTGTATAGGGAAAATGGGAATTTTGTATAGCGACTAGCACACCCTGGGACTGTATAGGGACAATGGGAATTTTGTATAGCGACAAGAGGAATGGCACAGATAGGGTGACGTCACGGTACTGGACACTTGCAACAATATAGCAAGTACCGTGACGTCATGCCACCTGTGTCATTTCTATATAAAGTTTGAATCAATCGCGTTCGTGTTTGTGTATAGTATATAGCAAGTACCGTGACGTCATGCCACCTGTGTCATTTCTATATAAAGTTTGAATCATTCGCGTTCGTGTTTGTGTATAGTATATAGCAAGTACCGTGACGTCATGCCACCTGTGTCATTTCATTATAAATTTTGAATCATTCGCGTCCGTGTTTGTGGATATTATAATATTATACCCAAATTATGCAACTGACTAAAAAAATATTTACATAAGAGAATAATGTTTTTGTGAGTTAAAAAATAAATTATACAATCGAATAAATTTTTTTAGACAAGAAAGAATAAATCTTTTCGAGGCAGTGGAGTGGCCCTGAAAAGAGCCTTTGGGGTTTTTTTTCTTCTATTGGCTCCATTTTTTTCACCAGCTCTTCACTTTTCCAATGATGCCTTTCTTCTTCATTTTCTTTTCTTCGTCTGGAATCCAGTCAGGATGTCCCATCTCTCTAAACTTTTCCTGTATCTTCATCCAGTTTTAATTTAGTCGTTCAAAGTCCTCTTTTCTCTTTCTGTTTTCCTTCTCCTTTCTCTCTTTTACCCATGTGTCTTTGATTTTTGTTACCTCTTCCTTTATCACTTTTCTCATTAGGTCTTCAGATTTCCTTAATTTCTCTAATCCCCACAGGACAAAAGACCACTCCGTAAAATTTGCTTGCTTTTCTAAAAAGCACCTCACTTGGATAACATTTTCAAGTGCGTCCTTCAATGTCCCCACTCTCACATATTTACGATGGATGAAGCCTCTTATTTTTTCCACCTCCTCTTCTATCTTTCCTGCCACCTGATCCCTGGCTACGTTCAGCAATCTTATCATTCTCTCCACGTTGCTAGCCATTTTTTATATTCAGCGTTGAATGGCGCTAATGACGAATATAGCATTATATACTTCAAGCACGGACGTGAACGAAAACATCCCTTACACTCACTTCACATATTATTTACTATCCACACCAAGAACGCGAATGCATAAAACACACACCTATTTGCTATCCACACCAACGATGCGAATGCATAAAACATACCATATTTACTATCCACACCAACGAATGAGAAAGCATAAAACACACACCTATTTATTATCCACACCAAAGAACGAGAATGCATAAAACATACCATATTTACTATCCTCACCAACGAACGAGAAAGCATAAAACACACACCTATTTACTATCCACACCAAAGAACGAGAATTTATAAAACACACACACACACATATATATTATACACACCAACGAACGCGAATGCATAAAACATACACCTATTTACTATCCTCACCAAAGTGTTATTGGGAAACACCTCCATGGAACTGTCACTGGGTCACGTTAAGTAAAATTAGTTGTTCATGATTCCAGAGTTCTAGCGTCCGAGGAGTCACTGGAAGTCAGAGGAGTGTCTAAAAGAGGATTGTTATGATTGGATTGGTGACTGTTGAAGGGGGGGGGGGGCTGACGTTGGACGCAAGGCTCCCGTTCGAGGAATATTTTAGGGACGGATTGGGAAGAAGGTAACCGACGCAACTGCTGAGGAAAATGGTCCACAATTGTTTGTCTCCTTGTTGCAAACTCAAATTGGCAATGGCAGCACCGATGACACAATACACCACAAAGGTTTGGCAGAAAAAGACGATTTGCGTTTTAAGCACACGTTCTCCACACCACACCCACAAGGGTTGCTTTTGTAGATCTTGCACAGAAGAACTGTGCGAAGGAGTGGTCACTGCAGTAGCTGAGGCTGTGTTGAAGGGCATGATGGGCACTTCTTTTTATAGTCGATGATTTGCGACTCGTCGATCCAAGAATCAAAACTGGGAGGATATCCTTTCCAACGTACTTTGACTTCTTTCACACGTTTTTTTTTTTTTTTGTACTTTCGGGTTCTTCGATCGAGTATGATTTCGATCTCGTACACGTCGTCTTCTTTTCTGGTCACACTTTGTAACTCGGGCAAGTAAAACGTTCCTTTTTACAATTCTCCGTTCATGTCTTCTAATTTATGGACGGGAGGATGACGGCCACGCACTCGTTCAGTGACACGAAACAATTCGGTGGTCCAATTGGGTAAGTAACCTTTGGCGAAAGTTCGTTTGGTTTTGCCAATGCGCACCCAATCTCCTGCTACCAATACTTCAGTTTTCTTGGGGACAGTCACTGTCGGGGACGTACCAAACAGACGCTCGAAGACGGTCACTTCGTTGTCGGGAGTCACTTCTTGGGGGATACATCCGATGCTTCGATGGTAAGATTGGTTGTACGCTTGGACGAGGTGCGGTAAGACGTCGATGTACTTGAGAGTGTGTTGATGCATAAAATATTTCTACATGTGTTCTTTCAAGGTGCGTTGAAAACGTTCCACTATGCTGTCTTTGGTTTCGGGATTCTCGGTGGTGAAAATATGAATGTCACGTTTCTTCAATTCTTTTTGGAAAGCTTGGTTCAGAAATTCGGTGCCTTTGTATCTTTGCCATCGAAGAGGGTGACGACCACTTTGTTTGAACACCAGTTTAAGGGCTCGCACTAACTCACTGCTCGATTTGGAAGTCAATGGCACGACCCATGCAAATTTGGAAAAGACGTCGATGACATAAAACAAATATTTGTAGCCACTATTGTAGGTGGCCAAATGAGAGACATCGGCTACATCGGCTTGCCATTGATGATCGATGTCCTCCAGTTTTGGTGGTAGAGGTGGTGGTAATGGATGGCTTTGGTCTTCTTTTCTTTTTTCACTTCTGGTTTCCCTTCTTTGTTTTTCACTTCTGTCGAAGATGGAGTGGACATCATCTTTTTATCCCAAGCTTTAAGTTCTTCTCGCTGCGGTGTAGGGGAGCGGGTCAACAAGGACGCTGCAATCTTACTAGGGATGGGAGCTGCTGACGGTGTTTGAAAGACTTCTCGCGCCTCTTCTTCCTCAGGCATACGTGAGGCTACGTCTGTCTTGACCGCTGGGGGTGGTAGTGGTGGTGTTGGTTGACTTTTCATCAAGGCCTTAAAATCTTTCAGAGTGGGTAGAGCTGTTTCGTCTAAAGCTTTCTGGTGAAAGAGTTGCAGTCGTTGTAACAATTGACCGTACCGTTTAGATTTTTCCGTTTCTGACAAATCGCTGCGATCCATCAATGATTGCAATTCGTGTTGTAACTGGGACATCTCGGTCAGATGAGGATTGGGAGGTAGATGCGAGGTTCATTGTTCTTGCCAACGATGGTATTTCATCCATCGTTTGTAAGGCACTAAAGCTAGATTTCGTCCTTCCATCGGATTTCAAGGATCACGTCTGAGATCTTTTGACCCATAGGTCCCCTTTATCTTCTTGGATCTTTTTATCTTCATCCTCCCAGGATGTTTCCCAATAGTCCTTTCAGCAAGGGTCCTCCTATTGTTCCCATTACTCCTTTCAGTAAGGGTGCTCCCACTGTTTCCATTACACCTTTCAGTAACATGGGCAAAAAGGGCAAAATTCCTCCGCGTTGCAGCAACATCTTTTTCTTTTGACCAATGGGTATTTTCTTTTGGACCATTTGGCGAAGAACGTGTCGATGTTTGGCTAAGCATTCTTTCTGGCGTTTAGATAAAGGTATTGTGCCTTTCAAGACATTCAGACAACATTCGCACACGGTATCGATGACGTCTTTGGAGGCAGTTTGAATAAGTTGTTTTCGCATGGGTGGAGGAGCTTTGGACAGGCCAGACAACATGTCCCAATGTTTGACTAAACGAGGAGGCAGTCCTTTCCTTTTCTTTCCTTTGGGAGTAGAAGAGGAATGTCTTTTTTGGGGTGACATCTTTCTCGGTTGGTTCGTTGGTTGATTCCGTGGCACACAGGAAAAAAATACACTGACGTCGATGACTTGTCACACGGTCTTTTATCCTTTTTTGGGGACTATCGCTTCGTCATAAAGGTGACGATGTATTTTCCAAAATCGCCAAAGAATCCTCCTCTTTGGTGGCTCCTCTTTTTCTGTGGACGACTGAGTCTTTTCTGGGGGTGACGTCTATGTTTGGCTAAGCGTTTTTTCTGATGACGAAACTGTCCTTTTCTTTTTCCTTTTTGAACAGGAGAACGACGATGAGGAGACATCTTTTGTTGCACAACATGCGCTAAAGTCCATGGCTTCACATGCGTGCTTTTATCTTATTTTTGGCTAGTGGTCATCCTATTTTTTGGTGACTTCTTCTTTTCTTTGAACGATTGTGTTTTTTCTGGGGGTGATGTCGCTGTTTGACTAAGCGTTTTTTTGGATAACGTGACTGTCTTTTACTTTTTCCTTTTTGGACAGAAGAAGGAACACGATGGTAACGGTGTGCAGTTCTTTGAGGGGACATCTGTGGACGTGCAGCAGCACAAAAACACGGATCCGTATTGGTTGCCTCGGGTCTATTTTATACTGGAATGCGTCGCCACTGATTGTCTTTACGTCGTATCAACTTGATGACAGGCAACACACGTCGTGGAGGAGTTCGCAACGGACTAAATTGGGACAGTTCTTTCTTGGACAAATGCAGTAAACTCTGTAACACGCCCGATCTTTCTTGGACTGTAATTCTGGGGGCAGGTACTTTGTGAGCAGCAGCCACTGCCGCTAAAGAGGAAGAGGGTGTCACCACTAGAGGGATCGTGGCTTGCGAATGTAAGGTTGCGTCCTGGCGTCAGTGCCTCTCTTGCGGATAAAAGATGTTTTCTGTGGACTTTTCATTTTCTTTTTCTGTGGCTGTGACCTGGTCTTGACACCGTTTCTCTTTTTCGTTTTCTTCGGGGTACGTCGGGGAGTGGCTTTTTTCTTGGGAACAACTTTGGGAGCATTGGGATCCCATTTTAAGAGGGAGCGAGTGATGACACCTCCTAGAGAAACGATACCTCCAGGTCTCAAAATGATTTGCTTTTTCGTTTGAGTGTCAATGCGAGGATCGGCCAGTTGCGTCAAGGCTACTTTGTTTCTCTCAAAAAAACGTTTGGTTTGATGTGGAATCTGAATGATGCCTTGCAGTAATTGACGTGCTGTCACCGTAAACCATCGTAAGACTTCTTTGAGACTAGCTTCTAAGACACGAGCACGTATTTGTGGATTTTTTCGCTACTGATGCCGTACAAGGCACGAATCAATTTGACGTGAAGATGAGATTGAAGGGACGTCATGTTGATGATGTGTGAGAAAGAGTCAAAGTGACCGAGGGTTTTATAGATTTTTCTGGGTGAATGTGGTTGTTGTTAAGTCGACGACGGGGACGTGTACACGACAGGCCCTCCGTCTTGGCACCAGTGGTGAAACAGATGGGTACGAAATCGCAAATAATCGGGAGTGGTGGGTTTTAAATCCACGAGTAAATAGGCATGTGGGGTTTGAGTGACATCGTCGAACGCATGAGTCAGCCAAGGCGTTCCTAACTGTTTGGCTAACACTTGCACTTGCGATTTATCTCAAGGGCTTTTAAACAACACCACGTAATGAGCATTGAGACTGATGGTGCGATGGGCTTTACTTTGTTGAAACAAATTTTGAGTGATGTAAATGATACTGGCATTACGATGATGCCCTTTGTGCGTAAACCAGAGTTTAATTTCTTCTTCGTCTTCTCCTAACATGTCGTCAAAGATGTCCAAATGGGTTTCACTAGGGTCAGACACAATCCCGTCGTCTTCGCTAGGAATGCCTTCCACAAACACGATGGTATCGCCTTGACTTTCTCGCAGAAGGCTGTACGCAGATTGCCACTCTTTGTAACACCACACGATGCGTTGAGGGGGACGATCAATCAAATGATGTTTATGTTCGATTAAACGGTTGATAAATTCGGTTTTGCCTGAACCGGTAGGTCCAGCAATGAGCATGTTAAAGGGATGTTGAAGATACAAGGCCTCCCAACTAGAACGATCTAAGTGTTCGTCGATCACTTTGAAAGTGGAGGAAGAGGGAGCAGACACAGTAGAGGTAGTCATAATAGTAGCAGTGCAAGGAAAATGTCAGTTTTGACACGAAGACAGACAAGACAAGAGTTTTTATACTCTTTCAGGACACGTTTATTTTCATCTTTAAATGTGAACAACACGAAAGACAAAAATACATAAAAGCCAAATGGCTAAGTACATGAATAAAAGACACATCAAAACGATCATAGTCGAATATAAATAAGTCTCTGTGCAATATTTGTGGTGACCAAGAGGTGATGTCGTAGGGACAGTGTGTAATGTTCTTAGAGTCTCTACACTCATTGGTACAGTCACACAGGGGTCCTCCCGGAATGGCCTTTCGGGGATGTTAATGACTGTCCTGTCCTGTCCTGAAGGGAGTGGTTCTTCTTCTTCTGGTACTGTCACTAACACAGGTTTAAAAGTTACTTTTTTCACGGAACCGTTTAGTTGTTTAGGATTACAAATCTTGGGAATACTGTGCCACTTCTTTAATCCAAGCTTTGAAGCCCGAACTTTTCCAGTCACGTACATCTTTCCAGTGAGGGTGTAAGTCACAAGCTACACACACATCGTCATACACATCTTCAGTACCTAGAAGATGACGAATCTATTTTTTCCGCAGAGGTAGAGAAGTATCGAGATGAAAGCGCGAAGCTTTGAGCAGAATGAGTCTCTCGTGTACGTTTAACCGGACCACTTTCATGCTTTTTGGAATGGTAGGTACTGTTCGTAAAGAGTCCACAAAGAATCAGCTGGTAAACGAAATCCCAGTAAGCAAGTCACTAAGACACACACTACACGTCTACCCCAATTCAATGGACACAGTTCTCGCAATAGGTGTTGGTAATCCTCCACTGTTTGAATAGTGTCATTGATTTCCTTCCACGGAATCTGTAGTATCACGAATGATAAAGGTCGTGGCATAGTAGTCTGTTTTTATACCTCTTTTCTCTTACCTCAAACACTTCTCCTAGAGCGAAAGTAACGGACGTAGTGAGTAATTTCTGACCACTGCCATTCCAGGAAACGGTCAAGAATGTCAATAAAATCGTCAAATGTAAATGGTCTAAAGCGGAATAGTAGGATGAACGCACCCTTTATCCAGAGAATTCGGACTTGTTTGTTGACTTTTGTCAATTTCCTCTTGTGAATTTCTCGACACAAAAGTTCTACAGTCACTAATTGATATTTGACTCTGCCAAGTCCCAGCCAAGTGTCCTTGTAGATCTTCTCTTGCAATTAGTTTGGTAATCTTTGAAGATTATTTTCTACATGGGGTTTAAATACTCGTTTGTGTTGTCCAATGTTTGACTCCTAGCCAAGGAGCTGGTTTCTTAAACGACATGGTAGGCCCACTTCAATGACGAGGTCCCACTAAAAGTAGGTAGTGACAATCTGGAGACCATCGAGCATGTTCCAGGTAAGCGCAATCTTTCTTCTCCCACTCGTGAAGTGACACACCACAACTGAAGCACTTGACTTTATCCCCTTCGCCCAAGCAGATAAATCCAGCTCTAGCTAATTCTTCGGGGGTAGGTCCTCCCAGATATTTTGGCCATTTTCCTCGCAAGGTTTGGATCCGACTTTCATAGTCGCAGTATTCAGGTAAACGCACAGGGAACGAATATTCGTCTTTCACAGGTTCATTTCGATGAGGGTACGGCGAAATATGTAGTAGTTTGCTCAGTTTTACATGACATCCGTAGGGTGGTAGCCGTATAGTTTCATAATGATGACATCCACCATGAAAACCAGTAAAGTGAAAAGGTGTACGATAACGAGTAGCATCGCTTTCGCATTCGTCAGGTTTGACACGCACAGTATCACATTCTATGGTAGGTATGGTAGTAGTAGTTATAGCAAAGTTCCCATGATGATGTGGTACCGAATCGCTAAGGTCATAGCGTACGGCATCCCTGCCATCGCAAGGAACAGCAACGCACTCGAGTTTGCTCTTGCTTGATACTTGCTGTTTGAAAGGATTCATCTTTCATGCTTGGCAATGGTAGTCACAATCAACTATCGGTCTTGGACGTTGTCCTTTTTTTATGTTGACCTATATCGTCGTGACCGTACGGTAAAGTGAAGTGATTGGGTAGCCGTACTCGCTTCTGGTACACGATTTGATAGACTTTTTTCAAGGGCCGGGTAACGATTTGGTGTGTTGGTAAACGTACAGTCTTGTGCGGTTCGTGTTTGGTTACTTTAAAATTTCCATCCTGTCCAGACTGCAAGGCTTCTTTCAATACGCCAAAGTTCACCAGTCGACTGGTGCGATAATTGAGAGTCAATCCTTTCACTTTACTCTTCGTGTGTACTTCTCTTTGTGGGTCTCGGTATTTGTAGCCGTAATTTTTAGGACCGCCACTTGCAAAACTTAGAATCTTGTCGTCGGGATGCTCGTCCGTCCAGGCTCCTAAACGGTCTCCTTCGATGACAGGGTGAGGTTGACCCAGACGATCGATGTAAATGCAACTGTCCGTGCCAAAATACAGCACACGATCTCCTAACAGTTCTAAAGCTTTGTTCAGTTTTAAGCGAGCATGGGCTGTCACGTAAGCCGCAATGATGACATTTCCAAATTCGTCGCCTTCTACAAAGTTCAGTTCTTCTTCGTAATTGACTAAGATCAAGTCCTCACGAACGACGTCCACGTGTTTCATGTATTTGGTTTTGTCGTGAATCATCTGGAAGTAGCGGGAAGGTTCTGTCAAATAGTCCGTCTTGGGTAAACACGGTCGTTGTGCCATTTCACCCCACAAGCAATTTCACATCACTTTGGCAAACGATCGCCTTCCTTCGTTTTTCTCGATGTGGTCTAACGTGATGCCATCCTGTTCCCAGTATTTCTCTTTGAATTTTTTTTGGTCTTCGGAAGTGCGGCAGCAGGAAGGATAGCCACTGGCTTCTTGTTTCAGTTTCGAAAAGGCATTCACGTAGTCTGCGAAAATGCCTTTCTGATTCTCGTCGCCCTTGTGGTATTTTTCTGTCTTGGGAAAGTGGTAAATTTCGTACACTTCTAACGGTTGTTATCCCAGGTCCAGAGCTTTGAACAATTCCACGCTGACCCATGTTCCCGTCAAGGCGCGCTCTTCCTGGCTGTGCTGACAAGGTCGGTCTTGGTTGCACGTTTCGGCACAAGTACCGCACAAGGGAAACATCAGTTTTCCTTGGCAATGGTGAGGTAAAACGGGATGGTACAAGTACGTGGGAGGCAAAACTTTACATTTGATCAATCCTTCGTATTGGCGAATGTTGTCCAGGTCAATGTGTTCCGTCAGCAATTGCAGGTGCTCTGAGGGAAAGTGACAATATTTGCACACGTACGGATACAGAGAACACAAGACCAAGTATTTGATTTCCTCTCCTTTCTCTTCGTCGGATTGGTACAGCAAACAGGTGGCATTTGTCCGTCCTCCGTACAAACTGTCCCTTGGGTTCAGTGGGTTCACCAGCTTGTAACTTTCCACGATGCGCTTAAACTTGGGATCGGCTTTCAAACGGTGATCGTACTCGTGTTCCCACATTTCTACCACTCGGTATCCTTGCTCTTCTACCTTCAAGCGTCGCTGACAAGTGGCCTGGTACAAGTCTTCTATGGTTCGTTGTAAAAACTGATTTGTAGTCTTACATTGAGGGTAGCAGATAGGACATCCGTGAAATAAGCACCCGTTAAACTCGTACACGATCTTGGGGTTTTCTAAGTCTCAGCCATCCACCGAATACCTTCCGATGGTCTTTTCGCCTCCTCTGTTGCGAGCATGTTGGATCCGTTTGTCTTCCTTGTCGCACAAGTAATGTAACCAGCGTAGGGCTTTGACCGAGTATTGACGTTTGACAAAATTGGTCGTTTGAGGACTGATGACAACTAGGGTGTTTTCGGGCATGAATCGTTTGCGGTACACTAAGGAACACGCTTTGGCAATGGTGCAGGATTCTTTCAAAGGATCGATCCCTCCGTGCTCCATGAACAGTTCTCGAAATATCCACAGCAACGCCGTGAAATGTCCACGTCGGAACGACAATACTTTAACATTTCTTCCTGAAAGTCGAAGGGGTCCGAGGCGTGAGTCTGGTACCAAGCGTATAAAGCTTCTCGTTGTTCGGTGCGCATGTTGTCGGGGTCGTAGTAGTGATCCTCAGGCAAATGGGGTAGAACGGCGTGTTGATTAGTTTCGCTATTGAAAAAGTGTGGAAAACAGCCTTTGGCTATTTCTGTCATTCCAAATGTTTTAGACATTCGACTCAAAGGCATTGCCAAGTAACTCATCGAATCTTTAAACTGCACTTGACCCACTTGCATGGAAATGATTTTGGCTTCGTTCAAAATGACTTTAGGACGTTCGGTACTTTGTTCCGTATAGTATCTGAGGAGAAATTGTCCATCGTATCCCGACAAATTGTGAGCCATCACCGTGGCATGGAGATGACAATCTCCGTAACGTTCGATGTCTTCTTGGCTCCACGTCTCGTCGATAGGGTCTAAGATCGATTGGGCAAAATCGGTCAGCGTGTTTGGTCCACGAAATATTTTTTCACGTCCTCCAGGAGTCTTCCTACAGTGAGGGCAATGAGTCAAGATAGGCTCTTGGATGCACTTCTCACACGCTCGGTGAGCCACGCAGAAATTAGGAATGTGAATGCCAGTCTCTTGCATGCATTCTAAATCGAAAAAGATGAAAGGACCTTTCTTCTAGTCATTATCGTCTTCTTCTTCATGTTTGGATTGGTATTTTTGAATGTAGCATTGGTGTTCCAAGTCCACGATTTGGCGACAAATGTGACATCGCATCCTTCCTGAACAGACGTGAGCCTTGGCATTATTGGTACGTATGCCTTGTCCACAAGTAGGGCACAATCTCAGGAGCTGACAAGCACTTTTCTGCTGTGAACCTTGCGTCTTTAGATGTTGTTGGTAACAGAAAGGGCTGACAAACGTGTGCTGACAAGCTGGGGAATGCACTCGTTCTTGCCCTTGGTCCAGACAGGGTTTAGAGGCCAAACATCCCTCACATTTCGATCCGCAATGCTTATGTTGCTCTAGATTGTTATAGCCATAGTCACATTTCTCACAGTAATAACTGTATGACAGGAATGCAGTGATACTGGTAATGGCATCAAAATGTTCATCGTGATGATAGACGTGAATGTATTTTCCGTCTTTGAAATCTTTGCTCGAAACAACAGAGGTAGGCGCACTTCTTGAGGGTGCACTTTCAAGGTGTAACGTGGAGCCAAGTCGTCTTGCAACTTTTGCATTTCAGGAATGCCACAGGGTGTGTCTTTGGAAAGACCAGCTTGCTGTAACAGGAGTTCTGCTTCTCTTCGTTGTTTGGCTTGGCTAGATTTTTGAATAGTTTGCCAGGCTCTTTTCCATTCTGCCGTGTCGTTCTTGTCGGCATACGTTCGTCCCACCACGATGGCACGGGCTAAACACATCTTGTCTTGAGGGTTGTTAATACGGACGAGGCTCGTTTTGGTGATGCGAAGATCGTCCACCAATATCACCTTTTTGCCATGTCCTGTCCCTTGGGGAAGAGACACGTGGGTCATGAACAGTGTGGCTTTTCCATTGGTGATGTGAAACTTATCGTTGGGTTGCTGCACGTGTTGACTCTGGTCGATGACTTTGGAAGGCGTCAATTCTGATGGACTGCCAAACTCGATCCAAACGGGTGACTTCAAACTGTCGTGATGAATAGAAAGTCTCAAGCGATCGTCTTCTTTGGCTTCACATTTCTGTTTCAGTGTGGTTAACAGATAATCCCACACATCGGTGATGAACCCTTCTGCTTTCTCCAGTGGTACGTCGGACTTGAAATCTTTAAACTTCACTGTTTACGTGTAGGCCGTAGTTCTTAATTTTCTACAGGAGAGTTTGTCCGTCTCTCGAATGTGGTAGTACTTTTCAGGGTTTACTGGTGGTGATGGACTTTGGTTTGGTGTAGACTCTCTGGGCCTAGATTTTGGTTCACTCATCTCATCTTCAAAATCGCTGGCATGAATTTGAGCCAAGGCTTCAGCTACTGTGCGAGGCGATAAATCACGTTTCTGCTTCTTACTTTCTTCTCCTTTCTTTACGAAATGATGCGATCGTTTCATCTTGACTGTAAAAAGTCAAATGACTACATTTGAAACACCATGGACCCCTATATATCCATGTCAGACTCAGTGCATATATAAAGGGCTGGTACCTTCCCTCTCAGTATTCATTTCGTTCTCAAGCTGACCAGCACAATGGAAGAACCCACACAGATCGAACTTCTGATTAGAGCTTTGCGAGGTGTCATAAGAAAGTTTTCTTCAGACAAGCCGACGGACTACTCTCCCTCCTTTCGAGATAAAAGTCAAGATACTTGCTATATCTGTCAGAAGAAAAGGCATTGGGCTACAGAATGTCCAGACCGTCAAAAAAGCAAGACCAGTTTCAAAAGAGACAAAATTCATGATACCTGTTATCATTGTCAAGAGAAAGGACATTGGTCTTCAGACTGTCCTAAGGAAGAACAGGAGCAGGAGGAGAAGGAGGAAGAAAAAAAAAGGTGCCCTCGGCAAAAGAAGAACCCCGGCACGTTCAGAAAGAGAAGACAGAAAAGAAAAGAAGACGAGAAAAAAGTGAGGAAGAAGAGGAGGAAAAAACTGTGAAAGTGAAGAAAATCAGAAAACAGAGAGAGTGAAAGAAGAAAAAAAGACACAGAAGAAGTCTATGAACTTTTTTAAAAAGTGTTGTGTTATGTTGTGTTGTGACATTGAATTGTAAATATTTGTACCAGAATAGACCAGACTGAAAAAAAACGTAAGTGTCTCTTGGTTTTGATTGTTTAGAATAATAAGGCCTACACTCACGCACTCACACACGTACATCATAGGGTAAACAAGGGATTTTGAGTTTTAATTGATTTTGGCAAGATGAATATTATCTCTTTTCGAAAGAAGTGAGTGGCCCTGAAAAGGGCCTTTGGGTGTTTGTTTTTTTTTAAACAAAAACGAACTTAGGAACGAGAAGCAATCCGCTTTAACTGCCTTAAGCCTTTGCCACGGCCAAGGCCTACTTCTGGACGTGCTCCTGTCAATGATTTCTAAGAAATCACTAGGGGTGGTATCTCCGGTGTAGTAACAGGGTTGGACTGTTTGGCTCGGGAAGGTCTTTTTCTCTTGGGTCGTAATAAAGAAGTCTGATACATTTGTTTCAGACTTCTTAACTCTGCCAAAATGTCCAAGAGTACCGTTACCGTTTGACTGTCACTGTTCTCCTTCTCTCCTAGACATTGTTTCTTCTCTACTGCTTCTTCTTCCTGTCGTTTCCTTCTTGCCACTTCTTCTTCTCGCTGTTGCTGTTCAAGGAGAAATGCTTGTTCTGCCTCTTTTTGATGTGGTAAAAATTTCTCCAATTTATATGTGTATGTTTTATGCTTTCTCGTTCGTTTGTGTGGATAGTATATATGTGTGTGTTTTATGCATTCGCATTCGTTTGTGTGGATAGTAAATAGGTGTGTGTTTTATGTTTTCTCATTCGTTGGTGACGATAATAAATATGGTATGTTTTATGCATTCTCGTTTGTTGGTGTGGATAGTAAATAGGAGAGAATGATAAGATTGCTGAACGTAGCAATGGATCAGGTGGCAGGAATGATAGAAGAGGAGGTGGAAAAAATAAGAGGCTTCATCCATCGTAAATATGTGAGAGTGGGGACATTGAAGGACGCACTTGATAATGTCATCCAAGTGACGTGCTTTTTAGAAGAGCAAGCAAATTTTACGGAGTGGTCTTTTGTCCTGTGGGGATTAGAGAAATTAAGAAAAAAAAATGGAGCCAATAGAAGAAAAAGAACCCAAAGGCCCTTTTCAGGGCCACTCCACTGCCTCGAAAAGATTTATTCTTTCTTGTCTAAAAAAATTTATTCGATTGTATAATTTATCTTTTAACTCAAAAAAACATTATTCTCTTATCTAAAAAATTTTTTTAGTCAGTTGTATAATTTGGGTATAATATTATAATATCCACAAACACGGACGCGAATGATTCAAAATTTATATAGAAATGACACAGGTGGCATGACGTCACGGTACTTGCTATATACTATACACAAACACGAACGCGAATGATTCAAACTTTATATAGTAATGACACAGGTGGCATGACGTCTCGGTACTTGCTATACACAAACACGAACGCGAATGATTCAAACTTTATATAGAAATGATACAGGGGGCATGACGTCACGGTACTTGCTACATTGTTGCAAGTGTCCAGTACCTTGACCTCACCCTATCTGTGCCATTCCTCTTGTCGCTATACAAAATTCCCATTGTCCCTATACAGTCCCAGGGTGTGCTAGTCGCTATACAAAATTCCTATTGTCCGTATACAGTCCCAGGGTGATTTTTTGTCCAAATAAATCTTGTCCGTATACAGTCCGGGGGGGGGGGTCTGTAATGCTAATTCCCATTGTCCGTAGACTACACCACTATACTACTAGCAGTTACCAAAGTGAACAAGGACCCACTTCCAGAAGAGGTCGATTTTAATTGGGATTTAGTAGATTTTCTCTCTTCTTCGCAAGAATTTGTTCCGGTCCCAGCACCTTCGCCACCTTCCCCTTCTTTATCACATATCGAGGATCATAAACAGACACAGAAATAAGAATTCGAGAAATTTTTACAACAGCAGAAAGAAGCAACAAGCTTTTCTCCTTGAACAGCGAGAGGAAGAAGAGCAAGAAGGAAACGACAGGAAGAAGCAGCCGCAGAGAAGAAACAAGGTCTAGGAGAGAAAGAGAAAAGTGAAACTCAAACGATGATGGTACTCTTAGACATTTTGGCAGAGTTAAGGAATTTGAAACAAATGTATCAAACTTCTTTATTACGACCATAGAGAAAAAGACCTTCCCTAACCAAACAGCCCAACCCTGTTACTACGCCTGAGATACCCGCCCAAGTGATTTCTACCAAATCATCAACAGGAGCAGGTCCGAAAGTAGGCCTTGGCCGTGGCAAAGGCTTAAGGCAGTTAAAGCTGACTGCTTCTCGTTCCTGAGGTTGTGTTTGTTTAAAAAAACAAACAAAAAAATAAAAAATTAAAATAAAAAAGATAAATAAAAAACCACGCAATGGCCATTTTCTTTCGAAAAGAGATATTCTTTTTGCCAAAATCAATTAAAACTCAAAATCCCTTTTTTAACCTATGATGTACGTGTGTGAGTGCGTCAGTGTAGACCCTTTATCATTCTAAAAAAATTAAAAGAAGGAGACACTTACGTTTTTTCAGTCTGGTCTATTCTGAAACAAATTTTACAATCCAGTGTCACAATACAACTGTGAAAAGTTCATAGACTTCTTCTGTGTCTTTTTGTTCACTCTCCCTGTTTTTTTAATTTCTTCACTTTCACAGGTTTTTCGTCCTCTTCTTCCTCACCTTTTTCTCGCCTTCTTTTCTTCTCTTTCATCGACAAGATTCAACACGTGCAACAATCCAACTACAAGTTTCACACCATCGTTGGCAAATCAACACTGTTCATGACCCACGTGTCTCTTCCCCAAGGGACCGGACAACGCAAAAAGGCGTTATTGGTGGACGACCTACGCAGCATCAAGGGCAGACTCGTTCAAATTAGCAACACTCAAGACCAGATGTGCTTAGCCCGTGCCATCGTGGTGGGACGAAAGTATGCCGACAAGAACGACACGGCAGAATGGAAAAGAGACTGGGAGATCGTCAGAAAATCTAACCGAACCAAACAACGAAGAGAAGCAGAACTCCTGTTACAGCAAGCGGGGATATCCAAAAGCACACCCTGTGGCATTCCTGAAATGCAAAAATTACAAGACCTCTTAGCTCCACGCTACACATTGAAAGTGCACCCTCAAGACGTGCTCGGACCTCTGTTGTTTCGAGGCAAAAATTTCAAAGACGGAAAATACATTCACGTCTGTCATTACAATGAACATTTTTATACCATTACCAGTATAACCGGATTCCTGTCATACAGTTATTACTGTGAGAAATGTGACTATGGCTATAACAATCAAGAGCAACACAAGCATTGTGGATGGAAATGTCACGGATGTTTGGCCTCTAAACCCTGTCTTGTCGAAAGGCAAGATCGAGTGCATTGCCCAGCTTGTCAGCGCACGTTTGTCAGTCCAACCCGTTACCAACAACATTTTAAGACGCAAGGTTCACAGCAGAGAAGTGCTAGTCAACTCCTGAGATTCTGCTCTACTTGTTGACAAGTGATACGTACCAATAATACTAAGGCGCACGTATGTTCAGGAAAGAAGCGATTTCACATTTGTCGCCAAATCTTGCACTGGGAACACGAATGCTACATTTAAAAATACAATTCCAAACAAGTAGAGGAAGATGACCAGAAGAAAGGGAATTTCATCTTTTTTGATTTAGAATGCATGCAAGAGACCGACATTCACATTCCTAATTTCTGCGTGGCTCACCGAGCGTGCGAGAAGTGCATCCAAGAGTCTATCTTTAGTTACTGCTCTCACTGCAGCAAGATTCCTGGAGGACGTGAAAAAAATTTTCGTGGACCTAACACGTTCTCCGGATTCGCCCAGTGGATCTTAGACCCCATCGACGAGACGAGGAGTCAAGAGAACATCGAGCATTACGGAGATTGTCATAGCCATGCCACGGTGATGGCTCACAATTTCTCGGGATACGATGGACAAGTTCTTCTCAGATACTATGCGGAACAAAGTACCGTACGTCCTAAAGTGACTTTGAACGGAGCCAAAATCATTTCCATGCAAGTGGGCCAAGTGCAGTTTAAAGATTCGATGAGTTACTTGGCGATGCCATTGAGTCGAATGCCTAAAACATTTGGAATGACAGAAATGTCCAAAGGCTATTTTCCGCACCTTTTCAATAGCGAAACCAATCAACACGCCGTTCTACCCCATTTGCCTGAGGATCACTACTACGACCCCGACAACATGCGCACCGAACAACGAGAAGCTTTATACGCTTGGTATCAGACTCATGCTTCGGACCCCTTCGACTTTCAGGAAGAAATGTTAAAATATTGTCGTTCCGACGTGGACATTTCACGGCGTTGCTGTGAAAAATTTCGAGAACTGTTCATGGAGCACGGAGGGATCGATCCTTTGAAAGAATCCTGCACCATTGCCAAAGCGTGTTCCTTAGTGTACCGCAAACGATTCATGCCCAAAAACACCCTAGTTGTCATCAGTCCTCAAACGACCAGTTTTGTCAAACGTCAATACTCGGTCAAAGTCCTAAGCTGGCTACATTACTTGTGCGACAAGGAAGACAAATGGATCCAACACGCCCGAAACGGAGGAGGCGAGAAAACCATCGGAACGTATTCAGTGGATGGTTGGGACTTAGAAAACCCCAAGATCGTGTACGAGTCTAACGGGTGCTTCTTTCACGGATGTCCTATCTGTTACCCTCAACGTCGCAATAAAAATCAGTTTTTACAACGGAGCATGGAAGACTTGTACCAGGCCACTTGTCAGCGGAGATTGAAGTTAGAACAGTAAGGATACCAAGTGGTGGAAGTGTGGGAACACGAGTACGATCACCGATTGAAAACCGATCCCGAGTTTAAACGTATCGTGGAAAGTTACAAGCTGGTGGACCCACTGATCCCGAGGAACAGTTTGTACGGAGGATGGATGAATGCCACCTGTTTGCTGTACCAAGCCGACAAGGAGAAAGGAGAAGAAATCAAATACTTGGACGTGTGTTCTCTGTATCCGTACTTGTGCAAATATTGTCACTTTCCCGCAGGGCACCTGCAATTGATGGCGGAACACATCGACCTGGACAACATTGGACAATACGAAGGATTGACTAAATGTAAAGTCCTGCCTCCCACGTACTTGTACCATCCCGTTTTACCACATCATTGCCAAGGAAAACTGATGTTTCCCTTGTGTCGTACTTGTGCCGAAACGTGCAACCAAAACCAACTTTGTCAGCACACTCAGGAAGAGCGCGCCTTGACGGGAACGTGAGTCAGCTTGGAATTGTTCAAAGCTCTGGACCTGGGATACCAACTGTTAGAAGTGTACGAAATTTACCACTTTCCCAAGACAGAAAAGTACCACAAGGGCGACGAGACTCAGAAAGGCATTTTCGCCGTCCACGTGGATGCCCTTTTGAGACTGAAACAAGAAGCCAGTGGCTATCCTTCCTGGTGCCATACTCCCGAAGACCAAAAAAAAAAAATTCAAAGAGAAATACTGGGAACAGGAAGGCATCACTTTAGACCACGTGGAGAAAAACGAAGGAAGGCGATCGTTTGCCAAAGTGATGTTGAATTGTTTGTGGGGGAAAATGGCACAACGACCGTGTTTACCCAAGACGGACTATTTGACAGAACCTTCCCGCTACTTTCAGATGATTCACGACAAAACCAAATATATGAAACACGTGGAAGTCGTTCATGAGGACTTTATCTTAGTCAGTTATGAGGAACTGCACCTTGTTGAAGACGACGAATTTGGAAATGTTATCATTGCGGCCTACGTGACAGCCCATTCTCGCTTAAAAATATACGATGCTTTAGAACTGTTAGGAGATCGTGTGCTGTATTTTGACACAGACAGTTGCATCTACATCGATCGACTAGGTCAACGTCACCCTGACATCGAAGGAGACCGTTTAGGAGCCTGGATGGACGAGCACTCGAACGACAAGATGCTACGTTTTGCCAGTGGCGGTCCTAAAAATTACGGCTACTGAGACCCCCAAGGAGATGTGCACGCGGAGTGTAAAGTGAAAAGATTGACTCTCAATTATCGCACCAGTCGACTGGTGAACTTTGGCGTATTGAAAGAAGCCTTGCAGTCTGGACAGGATGGAAATTTTAGAGTGACCATCTACGAACTTCACAAGATTGTACGTTTACCCACACACCAAATCGTCAGGCGACTCTTGGATAAAGTCTATCAAATCATGTACCAGAAGCGAGTACGGCTTCCCAACCACTTCACTTTACCGTACGGTCACGCTGATATTGGTCAGCATATAAAAAGCGACAACGTCCAAGACCGATAGTTCATTGTAACTTCCAACACCAAGCGAGAAAGATGAATGCTAACAAACAGACCATACCATTCAAGTTCTATGATGCTCAAGTGGAGTGCGATGATGTGCTTTGCGATTGCAGGGATGCCGTACGATGTCACCTCAGCGATTCAGTATCACATCATAGGAACTTTGCTATGATTATACCTAGCATGGAAAGTGATGCTGTGCGTGTCAAATCAGACGGATGCGAAAGCGATGCTACTCGTCATCGTACACCTTATCACTTTACTGGTTTTCATGGTGGATGACATCATTAAACCATATGGCTACCACCCTACTGATATCATTCAAAACTAAGCAAACTCCTTCGATTTCACAGTTCCCTCATCGAAATGAACCTGTGAAAGACGAATATTCGTTCCCTGTGCGTTTGCCTGAATACTGCGACTTTGAAAGTCGATTCCAAACCTTGCGAGGAAAATGGCCAAAATAGCTGGGAGTACATACCACATAAGAATTGGCTAGAGACGGATTTATGTACTTGGGCGAAGGGGATAAAGTCAAGTGCTTCAGTTGCGGTTTGTCACTTCACCAGTGGGAGCATAACGATTCCGCTTTCCTGGAACATTCTCGATGGTCTCCGGATTGTCACTATCCACCTTTAGTGGGACCTGGTCATTGAAGTGGCATACACATGTCGTTTAAGAAACCATCTTGGCTAGGAGTCAAACGTTGGACAACAACTAGACAAGTATTTAAACCCCATTTAAAAATTCAAAGATTACCAAACGAATTGCAAGAGAAGATCTACATAGAAATTTGGCAGAGACTTGCCAGGGGAAAATCTCAATTGGTGACTGAAGAACTTTTATGTCGAGAAATTTACAAGAGGAAATTGACAACAGTCAACAAACAGGTCAGATTTCTCTGGACCAAGTGTGCGTTCATCCGAATATTCCTCTTTAGACCATTTACATTAGAAGATTTTAATGACATTCTTGACCATTTCCTGAAATGGCAGTGGTCAGAAATTACTCACTACGTCCGTTACTTTCGCTCTATGAGAAGTTTATGACTGACATGATGATGGATACTTTGCAAGAGAATATTCGTGGTTTGCCTGTGGAGTTGAGAGAACGAATTTACCGAGAGTTGGTCAAAATACAAGTGAAACGCAAAGAACAATTGCATCCGTTACGTTACCGATGTTTGAACCACTGGTACCTGAATGCTATCAGAGGATTGATTCTGATGAAAGTGTTCCAGTGGTCAGACATTGATCAGCTAACCGTGGGCGAGAAGGATTGGTTCGTTACAGATTGTATGTACTACAAGGTAGACTTCCTCCAACGAATTCCAGAAGAAGAGTTACAGGGTTACCAAAATCTTTTACAAAATCTAATCTTGGTCCAAGAGGAAATTTTTCTACGCTGTGTTATGTGCAAGATAGTGACTAAACAATTCAGGTTAGCTATTGGAATACGATCATCTCTGTGCAGAAAGTACACTTATTGCCTCCGACAAAAAAGGTATAAAAACTGGCTACATGCCACGACCTTTATTATTCGTGATACAACAGATTCTCTGAAAGGAAATCAATGACAATATTCAAACGGTGGAGGATTACCATCGCATTTTACGAGAACTGTGTCCATTGAATTGGGGTCGACGTGTGGTGTGTGTCTTAGTGACTTGCTTTCTGGGATTTCGTTTACCAGAAGATTCCTTGTGGACTCTTTACAAACAGTACATACCACCCCAAAAAGTGCTCCCTTTAAATGTACACGAGAGGCTTATTCTGTTAAGAGCTTTGCGCTTTCATCTCGATACTCGACCTCTGCGGGAAAGCAAGAATCGTCAGCTTTTAGGCACTGAAGATTTGTACGACGATGTGTGTGCAGCTTGTGACTTACATCCTCACTGGAAAGACGCACGTGACTGGAAAGGTTTGGACTTCGAGACTTGGACAAAAGAAGTGGCACACTATGCCCAAGATTTGTAATCCTAAATTCAAACGTTCAGTAAAAAAAGTAACTTTTAAACCTGTGTTAGTGACAGTACTAAAAGAAGAACCGGTCACAGAGGAAGACCATCCCTTCAGAACAGGACTTTCATCGACATCCCCGAAAGACCATTCCTAGAGGACCTCTGTGTGACTCTGCCAAGTAGTGTACAGACTCTAAGAACATTACAAACTGTTCCTAGGACACCACACCTTGGTCACCAAAAATCTTGCACAGAGACTTGTTTATATTCCACTATGATCATTTTGATGTGTCTTTTATTCAGATGCGTAACCACTTGGCTTTTATGTATTTTTGCATTTTGTGTTCAGTGTTAATATTGCAATAAATGTGTCCTGAAAAAAGTATAAAAATCTTGTCTTGTATGTCTTCGTGTCAAAAGTGACATTCCTTACATTACTATGGCTACCTCTACTGTCTCTACTCTCTCATCCTCCCCTTTCAAAGTCATCGACGAAAACTTAGATCGAGCCAGTTGGGAGGCCTTGTATTTGCGGCATCCCTTTAACATCTTAATTGCCGGACCCAGCTGTTCAGGCAAAACCCATTTTGTCAAACGTTTGATCGAGCATAAACATCATTTGATTGATCATCCACCTCAACGCATCGTGTGGTGTTACAAAGAGTGGCAATCGGCGTACAGCCTTCTGCGAGAAAGTCAAGGCGATACCATCGTGTTTGTGGAAGGCATTCGTGGCGAAGACGACAGAATCGTGTCTGACCCTAGGCAAACACACATGGTCATCTTAGACGACATGTTATGAGAAGACGAAGAAGAAATTTAACTGTGGTTTACGCGCAAAGGGCATCATCGTAATGGCAGTGTCATTTACATCACCCAAAATTTGTTTCAACAAAGTAAAGCCCATTGCACCATCAGTCTCAGTGTTCATTACGTGCTCTTCTTTAAAAGCCCTTGAGATAAATCGCAAGTGCAAGTGTTATCCAAACAGTTAGGAACGCCTTGCCCTTCTCATGCGTTTGACGATGCCACTAAAACCCTCACGCCTATTTACTCGTGGATTTAAAACCCACCCACCCGGATTATTTGCGATTTCGTCCCCATCTGCTTCATCACTGGTGCCAGGACGGAGCGCCTGTCGTGCACACGTCCCCGTCGTCGACTTAACAACAACAACAACCAAGAAAAATCTATAAAACCCTCGGTCACTTTGGGTCTGTCTCACACAGCGTCAACATGACGTTCCTTCAGTCTCATCTTCACGTCAAATTGATTCGTGCCTTGTACGACATCAGTCACGAGAAAAATCCACAAATACGTGCTCGTGTCTTACAAGCCAGTTTCAAAGAAGTCTTACGATGTTTTACGGTGACAGCACGTCATTTACTGCAATGCATCATTCAGATTCCACATCAAACCAAACGTTTTTTGAGTGAAACAAGGTAGCCTTGACGAAACTGTCCGATCCTCACGTCGACACTCAAACCAAAAAACAAATCGTTTTGAAACCTGGAGGTATCGTTTCTCTAGGAGGTGTCATCATTCGCTCCCTTTTAAAATGGGATCCTAATGCCCCCAAAGTTCTCCCCAGGAAAAAAGTCACTACCCGACGTTCCCAAAAGAAAAGATAAAGAGCAACGGTGTCAAGACCAGGTCACAGCCTCAGAAAAAGAAAACGAAAAGCCCACAGAAATCAGCTTCTACTCGCAAGAGAGGTACTGCAGCCAGGACGCAACCTTACATCACCAAGCCACGACCTGCAGCAACGGTGACCACGTCTCCAGTAGCTTCAGGTTCTTCCACTTCTCCGTTGCTGGTGATGCCTGCTAAGCCCGATTTGACACGTGTCTTTCATAATTTGATGAAAAATTGGAAACCCGCGTCTCCAAGACATTCTCCTTCAGCGGTGACACCCTCCTCCTCTTTAGCAGCAGTTGCCGCTGCTCACAAAGTACCCGCCCCCAAAATTAAAGTCCAAGAGAGATCAGGCAAGTTAAAGAGTTTACTGGATTTGTTGCAGCAAGAACTATCCCGATTGACTCCGTTGCGAATCCCTCCACGACGTGTGATGCCTGCCATGAAAATGATTCGACGTAAAGACAATCAGTGGCGACGCATTCCAGTATAAAAACGACCTGTACCAGACGATAGGGGTCAGTGTTTTGTGCTCCTGAACGCCCAAAGATGTCCCCTCAAAGAAGTGCACACCATCACCATCGACGTTCCTCTGTTTAAATCGGAAAAGGAAAAAGAAAATGACAGTCACGTCATCCAAAAAAACGCTTAGCCAAGATTCGACGTCACCCCCAGAAAAGTCACACTCGTCCAAAACAAGGAGAAGCCACCAAAGGGGAGGATTTATCTTTTCAATGGATAAGTTAGTAAATGATTTCGTCAAAAAGATAGATGAGAAGCTCCAAGAAAAGGATAAAAGGCCGTGTACCAAGTCATCGACGTTAGTGTATTTTTGGTGTGTGCCCCGGAACTATCCAAAAAACATGCAACGATGCCACCCCCAAAAGACATCCTTCTTCTACACCCAAAGTAAACAAAAGGAAAGGACTGCCTCCTCGTTTAGTCAAACATTGGGACATGTTGTCCATCCTGTTCAAAGCTTCTCCACCCATGCGAAAAAACTCATTCAGACAGCCTCCAAAGACGTCATCGATACTGTGAGCAAGTGTTGTCTGAATGTCTTCAAACGAACGATACCATTGTCTAAACTTCAGAAAGAATGCTTACCCAAACATCCACATATTCTTCGCCAAATGGTCCAAAAGAAAATACCCATTCGTCAAAAAAAAATGTTGGTGCAACGCGGAGGAATTTTACCCCTGTTAGGACTTCTTACCAAAGTAATAGCGGGACCCATGTTGGGTATGTTTTGAAATATTTTTTTTAACCTGCCATAGCTCCAGGATAAAAGAGACTTCTGCAATTAAAAAATCTCAGACTTTACCACTGAAATCGAATGGAAGTACTAAAACTGGCTTTAGTACGTTACAAACGAACGATGGAAAACTATCGTTGGCAAGAACAACTGACCACGCATTTACCTCCCAATCCTCATTTGACCGATACGTCCCAGTTACAAAACGAATTGCAATCGCAGCGATTTGTCAGAAACGGAAAAATCTCAACGGTACTGTCATCTGTTGCAACGACTGCAACTCTTTCACCAGAAAGCTTTAGTCGAGACAGCTCCACCAACTCTGCAAATTCCGTCGCCACCACCACCCTCAGCGGGCAGGAGAGACTCAGCCCCAAGGATGCCTGAGGAAGAAAAGGCACGAGAAGTCTTTCAAACACCGTCAGCAGCTCTCATCCGTAGTAAGATTGCAGCGTCCTTGTTGACCCCTTCCCCTACACCCCAACGAGAAGAACTTGATGATGTCCACTGCTCCTTCGATAGGAGTCAAACAAAAAGAAGGGAAACCAGAAGTGAAAAAAGAAAAGAAGACCAAAGCCATCCCATTACCGCCACCACCACCACCACTACCTTCGACTACTACTCCTGTGGCACATCGGACACGTAAAGCCGTTTCTAAACCGCCCTGTCACCCCATCCACAGTAGTATCAGTGAAGAGTGGATCACTTTTTAAAAAATGGACAAGGTGTTATCCAGCATTTACTACGATCCATCCCATTCTGCAGGTTACGGAGGAGTTCAGAAATTGTATCGTGCTACCAAAACTCGACTGAAAAGTGTCCGTTTACCTCACGTGCAACGATGGTTACAAGAACAAGCCACGTACACCTTACACAAACCCTTTCGACGAAAATTTTCCAGAAGTCGCACCCGAGTGAATGGCATCGATCATCAATGGCAAGCCAATTTAGCCGATATCTCTCATTTGGCCACTTACAATCGTGGCTACATATATTTGTTTTGTGTCATCGACGTCTTTTCCAAATTTGCATGGGTTGTGCCATTGACTTCCAATTCGAGCAGTGAGTTAGTGCGAGCCCCTCAACTGGTGTTGAAACAAAGTGGTCGTCACCCTCTTCGATGGCAAAGATACAAAGGCACCGAATTTCTGAACCAAGCTTTCCAAAAAGAATTTAAAAAATGTGACATTCATTGTTTCACTACCGAGAATCCCGAAACCAAAGACAGCAACGTGGAACGTTTTCAACGCACCTTGAAAGAACGCATGTGGAAATATTTTATGCATCAACACACTCTCAAGTACATCGATGTCATACCGCACCTAGCCAGCGTACAACCAATCTTAACATCGGAGCATCGGACGTGCCCCCAAGAAGTGACTCCCGACAACGAAGTGACCGTCTTCGAGCTCCTGTTTGGTACGTCCCCGACAATGACTGTCCCCAAGAAATCTGGAGTGTTGGCAGTTGGAGATTGGGTGCGCATTGGGAAAACCAAACGCACTTTTGACAAAGGTTACTTACCCAACTGGACCACCACCAAGTTGTTTCGTGTCACTGAACGAGTGCGCGGCCGTCATCCTCCCATCTATAAATTGGAAGACTTGAACGGGGAAGTCTTAAAAGGAACGTTTTACTTGCCCGAGTTGTAACGTGTGACCAAAAAAGAAGACGAAGTGTACGAGATCGAAAGCGTTCCCGATCGAAGAACTCGTAAATTGGGAAAACGACGAGTCAAAGAAGTCAAAGTACGTCGGAAAGGATATCCTCCCAATTTTGATTCTTGGATCGACGCGTCGCAAATCATCGAGTATAAAAAGAAGTGGCCATTATGCCCTTCACCACAGCCTCAACCACTACCACTACAGCAGTGACCACTCATTCTTCCATTTCTTCTCTGCAAGATCTACAAAAAAGCAACCCTTGTGGGTGTGGTGTGGAGAACGTATGCCTAAAACGCAAATCGTCATTTTCTGCCAAATCTTTGTGGTGTATTGTGTCATCGATGCTGCCATTGTCAATTTGACTTTGCAACAAGGAGACAAACAATTGTGGACCATTTTACTCAGCAGTTGCATTGGTTACCTTCTTTCCAATCCGTCCCTGAAATATTCCCCTAACGGGAAAAATGAGAGCCTTGCGTCAAACGTCAGTCACACTTCCAATAGTCACCATAACCATCACAACAATCCTCTTTTGGACACTCCTCTGACCTCCAGCGAACCCTCGGACAGCAGAACTCTGGAATTATGAATAACCAATTTTACTTAACGTTACCCAGTGACAGTTACATGGAGGTGTTTCCCCACAATACTTTTTGCTGTTTCACGGCCAAATTACCTCCGGCCTTTCAATTGGATCACGAAGCCCATTGGGAAGTGGCTTTGGTGAAAATGATTCCGCCTACACAATTCAAAAACATCGTCGACAATCAAAAGACTTTTACGGTGGAAGTTCATGACGAGCAAGTGCAACAAAACTTCGATGAACGCGTCACTGTAGGTGACTATGAAAACACAAGACCCCAAAACTAAACGGTCCAATTATCGGTTTAAAATTTCTGCAGGCTATTATTTTAGTGGTCAACATTTGGTGAACGCGATTGTTGACAGGCTCAATGCCGTGTTTTGGCAAAGCCTTGGAGAATGCGAGAAAAAGTGTCATCCTTGATTACCACAAAATAGCTCGTCGCCTAATGATGAAATTTTCAGAGGACAAAGTATTGGCCATTACAATTTGTCCTGAATTGTATGACATTTTGGGTGGAGACCTCAAGCTGATCAAGATTAAAAACGAAATACCAGCCATTACTGACATCTTGGATTTTGCGAAATATTTTTGATTCCCTGTAGATATGAACCAAGGAATGAATCTAATCTTTGTGTACTCCGATGTGGTGGAGTACAACGTAGTGGGACACACCTCCGTACCGTTACTGCGTGTCATTTCTTTCAAAGTGGATTCTGCCACGGCTGCTGACGAAGAAGGTGGAAACACCTATCACGTTCACCGCGAATTTGTACATCCTCACTATTTTCCCGTCAGTAAGTCGTATTTCGACACTGTCAACATTACAATAAAAGGAGATCTGGGAAAAAATATTGCATTCACCAAAGAGAAAGTCCCAGTGAAACTCCATTTTCGAAAAAGATTACTCTGACTACTTGTCAGTCATGTATCCTGTGTACCAAGGAGTTGCTCGACAACGAAGACATGGTTTAGGAGATATGCTGAAAGCGGCCTTTCCTTCGGTGGACCCGTTTTGAAACCGATGGTGACACGGGGATTTTACGCCTTGAAAGATACCGCTTTCATGCAAGGCAAATAATTTCTCCAAAGTGTCATCATCGACAAACAAAATCCTAAAGAAGCGTTCTTGAGAGCAGGCAAAAATGTCTTGCTTCAAACGGGCAAAGACATTTTGGGCCGACGAGAAACACCTATAAAAGCGCCGGACGCTGCCGAGTCAGACATTCCTGCTTCCCTGAAGCCACATCAAAGACAAGGCAGAAAGAGACGACGAAGACACCCCTTCAGAGGACTTCACACCCAAGAGATAGAAAGACTAAGAAAAGAAGAACCGTCCGAGACTTAGACATATTTGATTATTACAAAATCACAGACAGAAAGAAAGAAAGAAAATGAAGCACCGAGAGTCTTGCGCCTGTTCCAAGTCGGAACTGGATCTGTTTGCCATGCCACCCACCATGATGATGATGCAAGAAACCCAATGACGGATTTAGCTCCCATCGAGTTTGAAATCAAAGGACAGTCCAAATATTACATCGATCTTACTAGCAGCTACTTGTATCTGCAATTCAAAGTGATCAAAACGGGCACAACCAATTCGGGAGCGGATGCCAGAGTAGCTCCCGTCAACAATTTCATGCATGCCTAGTTCAGCGAAGTGGATTTACTTGAATAACAAACTGGTTAGCAGTAGCATGGATACTTACCCTTACCGAGCGTACCTGGAAAATCTCTTGACGTACAGAAAAGAGGCCAGGAACACGCATCTGGATGTTTGCGTGATATCGAAACCTGACACAGCAGACGAAAACAAGTTTAACGACACAGCCCTGACAGCAGATCACGATCCTCACAACGTGGGCTTTAACAACCGCCGAAAGAAAATCCTGCAAGGACGTAGTTTAGAACTGATGGATCGATTGCATTTGGACATGTGGTTGCAAGATAAGTATTTGCCAAACGGAGTGGATATCCATCTGAGATTGAATCGCAGCAGTGTCTCTTTCCATTTAATGGCCCATGCCAACGAGTACAAAACCATCATCCAAGAAGCCAGACTTTACGTATGCCGCGTAGAAGTGTTACCTAAAGCGCGAAACGACATCAGTCACACGTTGAGCATAACGACCGCCACGTATCCGATACGACGCGTTGAAGTGAAAACTTTCACCATTGCTCCTGGACTCCGATCCAAGATCGAAGACTATCTGTTCCAAGGACAGTTACCCAAACGTTTAATCGTTGGTATCGTCAATCAAAATCCTTTCCAGTTTAACTGGATGTACAGTCTACTCCAAGGCATGGAATAACAGCACACTGGGTGTGCAGTCTACTCCAAGGCATGGAATAACAGCACACTGAATGTATAGTCTACTCCAAGGCATGGAATAACAGCACACTGGATATACAGTCTACTCAAAGGCATGGAATAACAACAAACTGGATGTACAGTCTACTCTAAGGCATGAAATAACAGCACACTGGATGTACAGTCTACTCCAGGGCATCTACTCTAGCAATCACCGGTTTTCTAATTGAAGATTCCATACTGTCGGTTAAAATAATAATAGACATGTTTAGTATATTCGGCAAAATTTGTACAAAAAAATCTCCACAGACAAGCCTCCAAACATTAGAGTGGCATCCATCATACAGAACAATCGCATAGATGAGGTGAAACTGTACCGCTCGCACACAGGACACACATACCTGACTCACTCATATCACCTGCAAGTTGATACTTGACCAAAGAGCGTGCCTTTATATTGTAGACACACTGGAACTGCGAAACACATATTTGTCAAGTAAAACACTCTTTCATACTTGGTACTGCAACATCGTGTTATTGCTTGCGGTGAAAGACAAAAAAAGAGTGGAGAAGATCTTGTATGAGTGGATTCATATGGAGATTATAAGTGTCCTTGGGAGGAATTATTTTCAAATTAGTAAAATATGTTGATACTGAGCACAGCTCGAGCAGCTCGGGAAGCTAGCCCATTGAATAATGCGTGTATCAGGAGATTGACTTTTCAAATTGTGTGCCATGACAGTTGTGGTCAACCGGAAACCTGTCGTGAAATCGGAATAGAGTTAATCGTTAGAAAGAGACCGAAGATCTCAAGCAATTAAATTGATTTCGACCACGACTGTTCAGAAAAGCAATACTTTAGATTTTTAAAATAAGGGACACACACTTCCGTTTATTTAATACTTATAAATTCTGTTCAGTTCGGCTTGAAATGTACAGCATGTTTTCACTCCAGCCAATATCTCGAGAGGCTTGGTCGGTTTGTTATCTTCTCGGGGCAGTGCGATCGCGATTGGGAGTCTCCAGTCCTTCGCATGTATATGTCCACGCACTAAGTACGTGTCAGTTGTCTGCTCTTTTCAAACCCTCGCTTATCGTCTGTGCATACCCTTTCTCGAAACATTTATAAGCCTATGAGATTTGAATACACGATTTCCTTTCTGAAAGGTTTTGCTCCGACTCGCAGATAGATAAACTATCCTCTTCAAAATGTCAAATTCTGGTATAGGCAGGTTTTTCGTGTCGTCAAGACCCACTGTTTGTCGTCTCCCTAACGGTGCAAGGAGTGACTCGATCATTGCCGATTTTTACTGACATTCGTATTAAACATTATTTAAGTTTATAGTACAATCAGAACAGCGATAAAGCAATAAAGGTCTTAAGGGATAACTACATAAAGTATAAAAGACCTAATTTTCACCTCGGGCAAATAAGGCATCACTTCAGTGTACCCGTATGTAAAATCTCCTCCTATCCAGCTTTATTTTTCTCCCACCCAGTGATTTAAAATATATACCAACTTTTCCTAAGGTGGCGTTATACCCGTTATGTTTAGTAGTCTGTTGTACAGCTGCGTAGCAACAAAAAAAAATATTTGCCCCCTCCCACCCAGTTGTTTTTTGGAAATTGGGGTGTGTGGTGGCGGTTGCTATGCCATTGCCAATGTAAGTTATGTGCACGATAGACTGACGTTCAAACATGAAACAGTTTGACCCCCACTTGGATTGCTTCGCTTGCTATTTTGCGAATCAAGCGCCTGTCTAACATGGAAACTGGTGTGCGTAGAGTCTTACTGGCAAGTAAACAAAGAAAAACAAAATACAGTATGTGCGTGATTCAAGTAACCTAGCATAGCTTATTTTAATGGCCCCAAAATGGCGACACCAATATCACTGACTAAATCCTGGATCATAACATTTATAACTTCTTGTCTGAGATGACTCAAGAAGTGATACATTTATTTCTGCAAGCATTATTGGAAGAAGATATTATGGTTTAGTCGGGAGATCTACAAATAAATTACATTTTATTGAAATTCATAAAATAGACTGATGGGATCTGTAAGAGATAGACAATCAGTCAAATTAATCTTTAATACAGTAGATCAAGTCACAACCCATGGGCCTCTTCTGTTTCCCACAAACAGTGCGCTTTGATTCACTAAGAATGACATTGTTTTATCATGTACTAGGAATCCACACAGCAATCCTTACCCCTACCAGTCACATCGGTCAGTATGAGATGTACTGGTCCATAAAACTTCATATTCACTCCTGCAAAAGTATATAATTGAATAATATTGAATATAAATAGAAAATATTGGATAGGAATGAACAACCTTTAATATGAATGAAATTATCTAACATTAAAGATACTTACAGAATACAGATACTTAGTAATGCTGACTATTGAATATAAATGTAAAACAGCGAATATGACTGGAATTTATACATGTGAAAATATCGGTCAGTAATGTTAGTGGAAGGGATTTGTAATTATGTTGAGTTAACACATATTACATCACCTCTTCTCACATTTATTTGGCTTTGCCTATTTTTATATAATACTTTCAATGAGACTGCATTATGTATTGTTCGTCATGTGAAAATAAACAAATCCCAACGTACATCATACAGACTTAGGCCTCCAAATTCTGGTGTACATCTCATAAACATAAGATACGCAGACACACGCAAAAGATATTAGTTATTCAACTATGTACATAAATTTCATCTCAGATTTACATAAATAACTTAAAGTACATTCGGATTCACTTTACACTACACCTTTAACGTACATGATAGAATTGTGAAATTTGTGACCTCATGAGCGTCATTAAACTTGTGTAATAAGAAACGCTGTCCGAAAAAAAAATTATGTACTCATATATTGCTTCCAGAATTTAAAGAGACGGACATTTAGCACGATGGATCAAAAGTTATGTTTATTACTTGATTTTCAAGGATGCTGATTCCCAAGAACTAAAAAGCAGTTATGATACCTAAGCTGAATGAGTGTTGCACTCGTGATCCAAGAATACATTGTAATTATTTAATTATAAGTGTGTTCGTATATCGAAACTCGAAGATAATGACCAAAACATGTACCTGCAATCTATTGGAAGGATACTTATGTTGCATTAAAGCTGAAAAATTTACTTTACATACCAAGACAGAGGTAGACTCGCAGATTTAAATTCAGATGAGTCGTTTACGTCTCAGTTAACATGAGAACGGGTCTAACGTTTAGTACTGATTGCAACGATCTGGGTTTTTTTCTAAGTCATTTTTCCTAAGTATTCAGCAATAAAAATCGTTCATGTTTGGTTGATTTGATACAAACTCTCAACCACAAATTCAAGCTCAGATATTTCCTACTGTAAGTACTTACTCAGCTGAAATTTTCAGATTTTACTATTTCAAACGTGCAACAGAAATATTGCATTAAGTCTGTGCTCTATAACAGAAACTATGCACTGCTCCTGTGTTCTATAACAAAAATTCTCTTCTGAGACCGTTGTTAATAACAGAAACATTGCACTGAGCCCGTGCTCTATGGCGGAAATTTTCCACCGATCCCGTGCTTTAAAACAAGCCTTGCTCTGCGCCCGTGATTTGTAACAGAATCATTGTACTGCATCCGCTTTCTATAACATAAATTCTGCCCTGAGCCCATGCTTTATAACAGAAACATTGCATTAAGCCTGTGCTTTATAAAAGAAGTATTGCAATGAGCGAGTGTTTTATAACTGACATGTACATTAATGACTAGTCACCTTTAGCTCCATATAATTTTACTTAAGACAATGTATATTTAGTGGAGTTCACACTCAGGTTAAGAAATTTTATGGATATGGGGCCTGATCAGTCGCAAAACTTCAAATTAAATTCTGAAACCTATCGATAAAAATTAAATCAATAAAATGACCATACCTCTCTCTAATGCAGTGTTACCGACAAATTAATGCGAACGGGGGAAATGGAAACGTTCACTGATCTTTTATGACTGTCTGTGGGTGATGCAATGAAAACCCATATCCTTAAGGTATCCATGACGTTACATACTATATTTCGTTTTGTTTTTTATTTATATTTTAAATTTTGCCTCTGATTCATTTCACTCAGAAGGTGAAACAACACGGTTTCTTTAGTACTGCTGTTTACAGACTTATGATATTTTTGTTTAAATTACAAACTATTAAAGTTTATGTTAGAAACCTTTTGACCGGATAGGTTGTCCTTCAGTTTTTAATTTAAAATGACAAATATCGAAACTATCACCTTCCTTGAATGACGTTTACATTGTTAATTCCAGATGTGAGCTAAATTACATGTCTTTTTTGAAGCTGAAATGAATATTTAAGTGAAAACAACATACCAATTTACGGGTGCTTTTGAATTTCGTGGAATACTAATTTTCCCTGATAGTTTGCTTGAGGTTCACGTAAGGTCTCATTTATCCATGATGCGTATTATTTATGGAAATTCCAACTCGTATATATATATATATATATATACATATATATATATATATATATATATATATATATATATATATATAAAATGAGTGCATTAAATGTAAGGTGACCTGCATGCTTGTGAAACATGGACGCTCACATCAGATCTACAAAGAAGGAGTCAAACCTTCGAAAGGAGATGCTACCGCAAGTTTTTGGGCATCTCATACATTGACCACGTAACCAATGAAGAAGTCCACAACAGGATCCAACGAGCCATCGGATCCTATGAAGACTTCTTGACCACTGTAAAAAAGCGCAAACTGAAGTGGTACGGTCATGTCTCAAGATCATCTGGACTGGCAAAAACAATCTTGCAAGGCACAGTGCGAGGGTGCAGCAGAAGAGGCAGACGGAAAAAGAGGTGGGAAGACAACATTAAGGAGTGGACAGGTATGGGATTTGGAGATTCCCAAAGGGCAGGGCAGTAGAGAACAAGGAAAGATGGAGAAAATTGGTTGTAAAGTCAACTGTGGTGCCCCAACGACCTCTTAGGTGAAGGGATTGATGATGATTATGATTATTGAGTATTATGATCAACTGTTGGAAGAATTAATGTTTCATTTTCATATGAAGCAATTAATATAATAAACCTAATTATTAATTTAAGTTGTATTTGAAATTATTTCCATTTATTACATCTGAACCGAAACTGGTATGGAAGAAACGCATTCTATTCGCAGCACCAGAACATGTTTCGTGTACATGGCTTTGTCGTAATATTAGTTGTCACCAAAATTAGGGGAAGTAATCCGAATGACAAGCATGGCTGGCAAGCAACCACAGCTACAATCAATCGACCTACAACAGTTGCAATTACCGCAGCTGAATACATTAGTACAGCAACTAGAACAGGTACATTGATAAAATAATACATCTCCTCTCTTTATAAGCTCAAGACAAAGTCAACAAATGACCAGGGGCAAAGGCAGACTCGGACCATACTACAGCCTGATTCAATCAGATGCCGACTATACAGTACAGTATTAGGACTATATTTCCCCGTTTGTTTTTACCCCACCCTCTCCGATTTGAACTACGATAATCATTTATGTGATAAAAAGTGCACAGAACGTAGTGAATTCATTAGTTTATTTATAATTTCTAACCTGAATGAGACCAGAGTGGCCTGAACACTGGCATTCTCTGTGCCTTTCTTGTGGTTACTAGCAACACCGAAATACACTGAAAAACCGAAATACACATGGGTTGTTTAACGCGTACAGTAAGACATGTGAGCAGAAAATATGAATATTCCAGACTCTTCCTTTTGGTGAACACTGAACATCCTAAATATTGACCAAAACATGTCATTAATATTATTACCAAAATACATGGAGAATTGTGTTATTGGCTTCATAAAATTCCACTTATGACCAATACAGGCTTTCATACCTTGCTTTAGGAACTACTGTTGAGGTTGTTTAGGGCTGACTAGAATCCATTTTATTTGCAAAAAGCATGTGCAGAAAATAGCTCGTGTTCAGTTTCTCTAAGTTGTATTGAAAATTCTTTTCTCCTTGTCGCGAAAGGACTATTCATAAGTGTCGGTGGCATTTCATTGCTGTGCACTGCATCAAAGTCTGTGGCTAAAAAAATTTTTTTTTCCTTATTGGTGACAAAATACACATCTGGCTTTTTTTTGACATTGATGGCTGTTTAAACTTGTATCTGGGTTTGGAGTGGAGAAATTCAGAGGCTGCATGAAAGGAAGCTGCAGACTTGATATAAATGCACTGAAATCCATTGTTACATCAACAAATTTTTTGTTCATATTGACAAACCATCTAAACAGTGGATCCATAATTCTCTGATGTTTATATCTAACCTGAGTAATGTATGCTGTGAAATGCTCTAATAGTCATGCTACTGGAACTAGCTTCAATCAGCCAACCTTTGAAGGCAGGAACAGTAACTACTACAGTTGACCAAACAATGGCTAATTCCTTTTTTAAAAATTTAACCAGAAAATATACTTTTGCTGAAACTTCAAAGAAGACTGTTTACCTTTGAAGTAATGATTGTTCTGTATAGATACGAAGCAAATGAAAAAATCAATCTCAATCAATGTTCAACAATTATTTGATGTTGCCGCAATAAAAAAATTTGTATTTGTTGGGCCCTCCAAAACTGCCCTTTATTGGTGACTTTAGTAATGCATGGACCATTCCTCAAAGAAAGCCGATTACTGTCTTCAATAAAAACAAAGAACCTGTCAGCAAGGGAAGTCAGCACCAAACTTGAATAAAAGCAATGGAATCAGATGGATTGTTGCACTTTCCAAAGTGACTGGAACATGTTTATTGTGTAGTGATAGTGTCTTTTCTGCAGGAAAAATGTTTATACTTAAGATCACTACCAATGGTGGCATAAACACAAATTTCAAATCTTTTGAAACCATAGATATCTGGCTTTCAGTTTAATTGAAGATGGGTGATGTTAAAAAGATGTTTGTTAAATTTTTTAATTTGTTCATGTCTTCATTCCCAATGATTAGCTTCGTCCTTTTGGTAGCTTTGGCAAGATGATAATTGTCTCCAGCTGACCACAAGATGAAAACTGTCTCTAGCTTAGATAGCCAATTTAAATACATGTACGTGTAGCATGTAAACAACTATAGCCACATGCTACTGGCGACAATATTTTATTGAATTGTATAGTGTCAATCTGATATAGATTAAACAAAGACTACCATTTTTGTAATATATGTGTTATTTGTGTTTTCTAACATGATGTGACTGATGTATTAATTTTATAGCATGTGATTTATACTCAAATTCATGGATATTACATATACACGTACAGTACTCAGGGGTCAAGCTAGACTTTTAATTTTATGGAGAAGCGACTTCTTTTGGACAGAAGAGGGAGAAGTGGGAGCTGAACAGGGAGAAGTGGGAGCAGAGCAAGAAATGTAAATTTCCTGTATACACACATATGTGTGTGTGTGTGAATGTTTACTTTTATTTTAATTTTAATTATGTCCTCTATTTCTCAGTCTGCATTTAACATTGGTTATAAGCAATACTTTATTTCCAAATTGAAAAATCTGTGTTGTAATCAACACATTTTGTATGTGAATGCAAATTATTATATTCATACCCATTGTAGTCATACTTGTACATTTGGATTGAGATACATGCAGTGAATTTTGGCAATATGACTTTAAAAGAGTACAGCATAAACTATACACAGTAATTTAACTGATACGAGTATCAAGGTTAGAGTCATGTAATGATTGAAAGTCAGTAAAGGTGCTTAATAAACTACCAGTTTTGCATAAAACTGCAGTCAAAAAGATTTCTAAACTGCTGTGAAACAAACCCTATAATATGTACAATTGAGCAAATTCACAAGTGACTTCATTCCATACTGTTCATCAGAATTTCATTGTTGCCGTTAAAACAGTACTGTAACTATTCATTGACAACATGCTGAAGCATTCATGTCGATATATGACTGATCCTTCTTTCCAGCCAAATCGACACAACCAAAAACAGCATTGCGCCAGTGTGCATCTATTTTTAGAAAGAGGGATTTTCTTAATATAACCACTCACTTTCTAGCTTTGCTATGGCAATCCATTGAGAAGATTGCATATTTATGGTTTTATTATTTGTCTTCATACAAGTAGCAATGACATGCATTGGTTAAATAATATTTGCTTTACTATCTTTTTTATATTTTCACAAAAATGAATGATTTCAGTAAACAACCTTGACCTTATTGCATTCATTCGAATTCCACAACATGACATTATCTCATGTTTCTGATCTACTTGATCAAATATTTTGGATAAATCTTCAATCACGTAATAGTTAGACTTTGCATTCATCAAATTATATATTTTCTCTAATCTATTTACCCAATTATTTACAAAAACAGACAGTCAAGTGAAGTGGTATTTCATAGACACAGCGATGTCAACCATTACGAGTTCAAACTAATTTTATGAAGAAAATAACACAAACACAACTGTTAAATCATCATTGAGAAAAATTAAAAAGAAAGTGCCATTCACCAATTATATTCTTTAATAAAATTTACTCTTTACATATTGATGTTTAAATTTCAAAACAGAAGTTGTTATATTTGCATCATGAAATAGGAGACTACTGTACAGCAGGCCTAACTTAACATTTCGCATTGGACTACAACACAACAAAACTTACTGACTACAGTGAGAGAGCATCTCAAAAGTCATAAACTACTTTCAGTCATTGTATGGCAACAAAAAAAAATCACAGGGTGAAGTCATTCGCTTTTCAACAGAAGAAGGCAAAGTTCACATTTTTCATGCAACTTAGTCTCTCTCCTTGCCTGGTAGCACGACCCCTGAGTACATAATGGATTATGGATTGTACTATACAAATGTAAGTTGTAAATATACAAGTCAGATCAGTCAGTCTTCATTTAATCAAAAGCATATATTTTTGTGCCTGCTTTTATTATCCCCACTGCCCTCTTCCCAGCCTTATTTTGGTACATGGATCATTTTCCGACTTGGTTGGCTATAACACAGATTTGTCAATTACATGGTCAGGTTCTATGAATCCCAATCATCGTGTTATGGTGGAATTAAACTGTATTAATGATTTAGGGTGATGAAAGTTGGCCGTATTGGCATGATTTATGAAGTTTCATATGGTTTTCAATGATATCAATTTTAAAAAGTAACTTTTAGTTTTCTTTATTGTAAACATAAAATATTTGTTGGTAAACCTGTGAATGGATCATTAAAATCCAGCCATCATTAATCCATTGGAGCAGTGAAAATTACCACTAGTTACTATCATAACAGTTGAGAGGTGTTGGTGATTTGCACTCACTCAAACTAAATTGTTAATTTATCTTTTTATTGTGTTAGTTGCATACCTGTCTGTATCCTGGACTAGATGCATACAGTAAATGCAAATATCAAGAAAAGAGACTAAAATGTCCCATAAATGCTAGGAAAATTGAAATATGAGAGTGTATGAGCTTCTTCATTTGTGAGTCTTGTTGGTCAAATATAGTTGTTGTTTTGAGTTGACATTAGTAACAAAAATAAACATTGAATTAGATTATTTAGGTGATCCTGTGGGTTAATGAAAGTATAATTTCAAGCCCTGAAAAACACAAACACACACACAGTGCATACAGACTGTCACCGCACAGCGTCATGAAGATTTGTTGCAATACAGCACATGTGCCAAGGGACATTTAATTCTTTCTCATTTTTTTCTTTCTTTAAATAACTCTAACAATGCCTTAGAGAGTTCTGCTTCTGTATTTGGGGTTATTTGTTATTTGAATCATTGTCAGAACATGCCTACATAAATTTTTTTTCTGAGGACAGTATTTGTGTATTTTACATTATTTTAAGTTATAATTTTGACTTGTGGCACTTTTTCCACCTCTTTAAAATGATACCAGAGTAAATGATTTTCTACAATCTGTTTGAGCTACTGCGCTGTCTACTTACAAAGGTCCCTGAAAACATACACAGGGCTCAAAATTAGCGGTAGTCCGCTAGCCCGAGGCTAGTAGATATCCTGTTAGACTAGTAACTTTCATAATGTTAATAGTCCAGTGGGCTAGTAAGTTTCGGTTATCAACAGTCAGCATTGTTTATGCCATTCCCTAATAAAGACTTGACATTAGCAGATGTTCTGTAGAATCAAAGCAGTGGCCATTGTAAACACAGTCATAAAATATTAGCATGAGAAGGTGAAGTCAATTTCTGTCTCGGAATAGTGTGTTTCTATAACAAGAAGCCATCCGATTTCATGCATTTTGCTTAACAGCGCCAATTATGGTCCTGTCATTAACATCGGAAGTTTGGTAATTGATCCTAATTAATCTGATAAGGAATTAAATGAAAAATGATGTGGTATCACACTTTATTCACTCAATCACAGTAACAAACTAGAAAGTGGTATACCTCACAAAAGAACACGACAAAAACTATTCAAATAAATTAGTTGGCATGTTTGATTAAGTTTTTTTTTTTGTTTTTGCTCGCTAGCCAAGCGCTCCAACAGTCACAAACAGGAAACTGCATATTTTACATTTGCATCAAAATAATTATAAGTATTTTTTCCCTTACAAGAATGAACAAATAATTGAATACACGTGGAGATATCCAAGTAGAATGCCATACATTTGTTGGGAATTAAAATCTCTGAACATGGGCATCTAAGATTTGAAAATTTTCCACCTTATTATTAATTTGAACAATACATTGAGGTCCGATTAATTAGGAACAATTTCCAAACTTATGCTATTAATGATGAGACCGTAATTGGAGCTGTTAAATACAACGCACCGTGTCAGATGGCTTCGCTTGATGGGAACACATTTTCCAAGCTAAAACTAGCATTATCTTCTGATGCTAATATTTAATAACAGTGATTACAGTAGCCACTGCTTTGATCATACAGAACATTTGCTGAAGTCAAGTCTTCATTAGGTAGAGGCCATTTAATTTGGGGGGGGGGAGGCAAAGGCACGTGTTTTGAAACGTGTTTCTTGCTCTTTCATATACAAAGAACACTGTGCCATTCCATTTCTTACTTTAAATAATTCACGTCAGCTATACTGTAACATGTCGTATTTCAAAATGAGGCATAATTCCCTCTTTATAAAACAGTCAAAATGTGGCATTTTATAGAAGGTGTTCAGACACCGGAGAAAAGCAAAAGTTGAATGAAACTGAATAAAAGAGAGGAATAATTCTTATGATAGGGAAAAGAGTAATCGAACATTTCAAAAGACATGGAATGACTGAATTATGATGAGGAAAAGAACGTTACGCAATTTATACTCCTGTACTTCTGCACTTTATATGATAATACTATTTATGAAATAAAATTGTTGTTAATCTCAATACAAGTGTGTGACATTGTTTTGTGGACAGGACTAGTAAAGATTTGGCAGGACTAGTAAGTTTCTCAGTATACTGGTCCTTCTGGCTACAAAGAAATTTGTGTTAAATTTCGCACCCTGAATACATCATATTTTGGATGTACAGTTAAATTGGGGGTGAAATCATTCACCACTTTTGATACAGATTGAATTGAGGTATAAATCTCAGTTGCATAGTAACTGCAACTGCCTAAACAGCCCCTGAACTAGCACAGGCTCAGTCAATGTATATTATGTGAGAAGGCTAACAGTAGCTTCCCTTTAGTTGGTGATTCTTACTGGGGCTTTCCCACTTTATTCCTGCACCAGTTATATTGTCTGCCATGTAGTCTATCTTGCTCTGAGAAATAGCATTGAACCCAAAACAACAGCAGCTTCTAAGAATCTGCACAGACCCAGATCTTGCCAGCACATTATGCAATGGCAGATATGGGTCTGTGCAATTTGCAGTTGGACTTGTCTTAGAAATGAGTATAAATGGTAACTGAGAGGTTATTCTTTATAAAATCTTTGGGAGCTGTACAATTGATAAACCTGCTTATTCAAGACCTTAGTGTTTAAAAGTTCCTTATTAGTCAGGTAGCCACAACCTTCATTGTTATGAATATATTGGTCTTTTAAATCATCACTGATAAAGGGCCTTAACTTCCATCATCATTTATGGTACTAGGAAGTAAGTTGATGGAAGAGTAAAGATCGAAGTCATTTGATCTCATTTATCTGTTCTAGGTCTTTGCTTTTATTACAAGTCTCATCTTCTTCTTTTACCAACATACAATCTTCTAGTTGACAAAAATAAAGCATTCATAATGTAAATATAGATAGATGCTATACTTTATCATTAAAACATGCTTTACAAGCTACTGTGATTTAGATTGTATATATATGCACAGCAGTCTTGGAGTGATCATCATCATTAGTAATGCATAGAGCCAGAAGCATTACCTGGTAGTTGCCCATTAGAAAAATCTACTTGTTCAGAATGACCTTTTATACTGTCTAAATCTCAACAGGCATTTGGGTTGGTAGAGTTAAGATGACGAGTTCCATGATTATTGACATCTCCAAGATGCATGAACAGTGTCATTGACTTCAGAAATCCATGAAATTAAAATCCACACAATGAGATATTTATTCTGTTTTGAGAGATAAACTAGTATCAAGTTAAAATCTATGAAATTTTTACCGAGAACATTATTTCTCATGTCTGACAAGATCAAATTCAAATTACAAAGGCTATGACAGTGTTTCACATTAGAATAAAATGATAATTGTAGGTGACAATGATATATCACTCTCAAGCTGAAGGTCTGCTAAATAGATTCAAAGTATAAATTATTCATTAATTTAGATAAAATTCAAGACAAATTATATACACAAAATACAAAATGTAAAAATTCAGTGTGTAAATTTTAACCATTGTCTATCTGTTGATTTCATCAGTCTCATGTCATCACTAATGAAACTTCAGATGTGATGAGCATGCAAGTTTTGACAGTCACCATTCCTTTGAATTACTGTGTTCAATATTGTCCTCAGCAGCATCTTGGTGTACTGGTTAAAGATAACAATTGTGTCGAGACAGATTGGATAAATATACATGCATATGAAAAGGTTTCCTGAAGAGTGAATAACCTGCAATTTTACTTAATCATGTGGAATTTATTTGCAGACAAAAATGCTTAATTATATGCAACTCTATCACAAAATATATCAGCAAAATTAGAAATACTTCCACAGCCTTCTGTCTTTTAAAATAGCTGGCTAAAATTTAAAGTACAAGGCTAAGAAAATACAGCAATATAACAAAGTTTTACTGTGTCATAAAAAGTAGATAGTAATGTGTCTGGTGATAGGTTAATGAATGCCGAAGTACCTCTTACCAAATATTTTTCTTTGACAATTAAATTGGTGAAGTACATATATTACCGGTACTTCATTTGATCCTGTAATATTTTAGGTCACTACAGATAAATTCAGAACTCTGAAATCGTAAATATTTTATATATATATATATATATATATATATATATATATATATTGCTTATTTATTAGCTTTATCTAGGTCTAGGACTTGCTACAAAAGATTACTGATTCATCAGTATGACCTAGAAGAAAGGATTTTGTACAAAACAGACCACAATACTGTCAGTTAAAAGGTCATTGACAAACTGCTGAGAATCATGTATAACACATGGAAATGGATGATAGAACCTTTATCCATTGTCGATACATTTAAACATTACCAGCCCAAACTCTCTTGGTACTTATGTTTTTGGATATAAAAGGGGTCATTAAGTAGTTTAAATAATTAAGAATTTTGAACAAAAGTTTAAATTTTTATTATTATTGTTATTATTATTACAGTAGAACCTGTCTTGAAAGACCACCCCTTCTGCCAAAAAATAATAGTGTCTCAAGACAGGTGGTCTCTCATAACAGGTCATGACATTATATAATCAATAAATCTGTGCATGGAGACTTGGGTCTCTCAAAACATGTGGTCTCTCATAGCAGTGGTCTCTAAAGACAGGTTTTACTGTATTATTTTAACTTTATTATTGAATTTCTTTAATATTTCCAGGAAATAGAGCTGTTTGGCAACTCTTTGAATTCCTTGAAGCTGGCTCAAGGAAAATTTGTGGAGTCCCAGGAATGTCTTAATAAAGTTTCACCAGAGAACAAGGAAAAGGACATTCTTGTTCCTTTAACTAGTTCTGTATCCTTTGTAATATGGACTTAACGATTTTTGTTCAGGTCTGCGTTTCACCCTACACCTTCTAGACATGACTGTACCTTAATTGATGGTTCCACAACACATTAATTGCTACAAGATTGATTTTTCTAATATATTTGAACCTAATTAAAGAATGTGTATATATATATATATATATATATATATATATATATATATATATATATATATATATATATAGACACACACACAACACTTTGACCCAGGTCTGAAATTATATAAGAAGATGACCATTTAAACATTAGCATACCAAACCAGCAAGGAAAATGGTAATTAGAATTTGTCATCTCTTTCTTTCTCTCTCTGAAAATTGGAGTACTTTTGTCAATTTTTACTTCTGGATTAAAGATTTTTAATTGTCTGGATTAGTTGGTTAGTTGGAGATTACAAGGTCACACTGGTTTGTTTTTTAGCATACCTGGCCATAAAGTAGATTTAACTTTTGGTATGGCTGGGTTGTGGTCTTCTAATCATACTTAAGTCTGCTTAGGGATGTGGTCAGCCATTCTGTTAGATGAGCAACATCATGCCCTTGTGGACCTCTTGTTTTTGTTGTTTATTTTATTTTACCACTATAACTTCAAAAATATGTGAAGAGAACTGTATAATATGTAATTCTCATTTCTTATTAATGTATGATTTATGGTCTCAGGGATTGAATTTAATACTCATGCACTCAAATACAGTTCACTAAATGTTTGAAGGTTTAACTTTTGTTTCATTTTGCATGGAGTTTTATCAGTGATTTGTTCAGTATCACAAAACTTTAAAAATTAAAAAGTAATACACAAGCTTGGAATCTCAGGTTACATTTTCCCCAGTTAACTTGTATTTTGCAACAATGTGAGCATTAAACATGAGCCTTTGAGACTTTACTTAAGTGGGGGGGACATGGTAGATATGCCATCTCTTGATGACTCTTGTTGCACTTAGTTTTATCCATTGGCCATCAAGAACCAGTTCTAATGTAGTTTTATCTATTGGCTATCAAGAACCAATTCTAATGTAGTTTTATCTACTGGCATACAAGAAACAGTTCTAATTTAGTTTTATCTATTGATTACCAAGAAACAGTTCTAATTTAATTTTTATCTGTTGGCTATCAAGAACCAGTTCAAATGTAGTTTATTTTCTATTGGCTATCAAGAACCAATTGTAATGTAGTTTTACATCATATTTTAATGCTTTAGGATACTATTACAACAAAAGACACAAACACATTGGGACATACCTCAGTACATGGTTACCTGTCTCATAAGACTGGTATTTGTTATGGTTACTGTAACCATCACTAGAAAGATGGCACTTACATGTACAGTATTTATCTTATTTTATGCCCATCTGAATACAGATGAACCTAATTAATATGAACTCTGTTAATAAGAAAGTCCTCTTAATTGAAATAAATTATTTTCTCCAGTATGTTCCTTTATTTTCATTTATCATTGTTGATCCTTTGTTTATTCTCATGGTCCTTTGGGGAGCTGTAGTAGCCCAGCCAATGCCATTCCAGGTCAGCTGTCTTGGCATTTTCTTGGGAAAGGCACTTGGCTCCCATTTCCTTGGTATGATATAGCCAATGATTTTTTAAAAGTGAAATTGAAATCAGACAAAAATCTTATGGTCCTTAACTGTTATTAGATGTATGTACCTGGCCAGCTTAGTGATGTAGAGAATATACTGGTGGACATAGGGACAGGTTATTATGTAGAAATGGTGAGAAATTGTTAGAACCTTTATGTATTTTTAATAACTTGTTTATCAGGTTCCAGTCACCAGCGCAGTTCCTTTATTAATGCAAAAAGCAACATCAATTTCCAGAAAAAAGAAGCATGGGGGTTGAGTTTACTTTCCTTATCAGACTTTCAAATCATTGTGGGGTACACAAATGCAAATTTTAGTTGGCTGAGTAAGTATAAAGCTTGAATTGTTTGGTTGCTTGAGGGCACATTGATAGAAATAATAGCCACAGACTGCATGTGTGCTGAGAAATGGTTTGAAAAAAATAGATCTCGGTGAAAAGTGGCATTTTGAAAATTCTCTCAGGCACCTTTAAATCTTAGCAAACTAGAAATTCTGAAGGGTTTTATGTAGTCATGGTCCTTAGTGCTAACGTCAGATGTAAAACTCAAGAAAAGTCAGAGATCTGCATTAAGCTCTAAGACATCCTCAGCTTTATCTGCTGCACATTACTTTTGCACTGCTGAACAATCAACAACAGACGGAGAATTCAAAGGAGATAGTTGTGAAAGGTTATGATGTTATTTGAAACCTTGTTAGATGCATGAAACAATATTTTTACTGGCATTTTAGGTGGTAGTTCATTAGGCATGAAAAGAAATCATTTGTCTTTTAAAATAAAACAAAAAGAGTACAAGTATCCTTTATTTTCTTGATTAATTTTCTTCATAAAGGAAGTATATTTCACTCAGTCAATTGTTGTTTTCAGCCAGTAGAAAATGGAAAAGACTATTTCAGGAGGAAAGTAGACTATGTATCCAAACAGATGGAGAAGATTCAGCCCGTACTACAAGAGAAATATCGAATGAAACAAGGTCAGTATTTCAATCAGTAGACCTTGTTTATTCTTAATTCCATTGATGATAGTAATTTGAATAGAAATCTGCTAAATATTTCATTAAAGCATTTTCCAGTGGTGCTGTTCCATCATTACTCTTGTGCAAATCAGCTGGATGATTTCTCATTTGTTTGCTGGAATTTCTAATTGGCAGTAATTTATTTACAAGTGGGAGGTGTGGGCATTGCATCCATTCTGTTTCATAAAATGATGCAGCACCTTAATTCTTCTGTTTACCTTTTTTTGTTTGCGTTTTCTTCAGAAGACTTTTAAATTGCCATCAGAATGTTGTTTAAACTTTGAAAATTTGTTAAAAGATGAATTGTAGAATTTCAAAACGTCTCATTCTTACCTATTAAGTTAGTCTGCTTTTGTTTTTAATCAATGCTTACTTCAAAGCTTGAAATGATATAATCATTACATTATAGTGTTTTCGATATAAAGTCACTCTTCACTAAGTTGTAGCTTTTGTGCTATGAACTCAGGGAGAGACCGAACAGAAAATGACTTGGTAAAGAAATCTCTCAGAGCTCAAAATTTTTCCACTAACCCACAGTATCACCAGAATACAATTTTTACTCATTCTGCCAAAATCAAAGCCAGTTCAGTTTCTATTTCAGCAGTTTTGCTCCTTATCATTAAGTTAAAACAATAACACTAAGACTCATGAATGAAGTATCACGTGCAATTTTGTATTCATCCCATTACTCACTGCAGAATGTTTACGACATCACATCTTCTTCTGGGTAATACTTCAGCCATTTCTATTCATTTTCTCAGCATTTCTTGTACGTTTTGGAGTGTTTTCCCTTGATCATATTTGTGACTGCTCTCCCTTGTTAATATCTATCTCATATTGGTTGTGGTTGTGCACCTTGCAGATACTTGCACATGTCTACAAGTATCACCACTGTTACAACTCTTTGGTCATAAGCTAGGTAGCAGAAAGAAGCGTAACCAACAAGTTTTGTACAACTTAACGAATGATATAATTATCAAAGTAATTGACTTTTAAGGGTACTGTAAATGTCAAGGGAAGCAACTCAAATTTAGATAAAGGTTTAGAATTGTGGCAGTTATCACCCTAATGTTCCTGTGATGGTTGTACATGAAACAATAGTAGAAAATGCCTTTAAAAGTAAACCACAACAATAAAACATTATCTATAATAATGTTTCAGATGTTAATATAAATTCTCTTATGACATGTATAGAAAAAAAAGTCTTTCCATTAGAGTAAAAAGAACCACTAATAGCAATATCGCTCGAGTTATTTTCTTCCATTTGATCTTACATAAATTAGTATCATTTTAGTCCGTTAGGATAGAAGTGTTCTAAAACGGAGTTGGTATAGATTATCTCCCTTATATTTTGTACTGTATATAGGGTCAGGACAACTGTATTGTTGTCTCTTTGAGAAAGACAGATAGCTACCATTTCCTGGGCATGATATTGCCAATAAATTTGCTAAAAATGCCATTAAAACTAATGAGAAAAAAAATAAAAAAATTACTATTTTCTCTATTTCATTCCATGTTCACAATATCTGAAAACTTGAAGTCCACAATGTTAAATCATGAAATTCTTGAGCTTGATTGCAAATTTACAATTTGTGCTCAACCTGTTTCAGGTAACTTTACTTTAGTGAAATCATTTGTAATAATATTTTTGACTGGCAGATAAAGTAACATCACAGGGCTTTTCCTGGGTCAGTTTTGCAGCTAAATATGGGCTTCATTCCCAATCCAAAATTGATGTGTATTTCCCAAATTTGATTTGAAAATTCCTAATTCAAATAAAGAAAGCATTCCTCACAAAATACTTGTACATTAATTTTAAGGCTCAGTCAAAAATCACCTTGCAAAGAAAAATAAACTGTGAGGGACACCAGTAATCTTCATTTTCTTTTATTAGAAAATGTCCAGTTTCAATCTGATAGCATGCAGTGTTCCCAATTCTTTGGGCTCTTGGCTCCATGTTGAATGAAATACTCGGCATCATTTTTGATTGGCTGATGATGAAACTCAAGCATAGAGTGACAATAATAAATTTTCACAATTTCAGGGCTACATGTGGATGCAAGCCTTCCAAGAACCCTAATTCCCCATAAAAAAAAATATAACAGTACAAGATTTTTGTATTTATTAACTTTTTTTCTTTTTTTCAGTTGTTATGGAAATACTCCAGAGTAAAATGCAGTTGATGCAGCAGCAGGCAGCATCTTCAAAAGCATAATGATGTAGTGATGTTAATATAAAGTATATGTGACTTTTTGTACTAAATTTGTGTCAGTATATTTACAAGTGCTTTGATATGACATGGAAAGAACAACTAAAGCAGAAGGTTGAATGTACCATTTAGCAAGCTACATGAGCCAAGCTATTGAAGGACCATTGTATGGATAGGGTTGCTTTTTTGTCACAGTTCTAAGATTTGAAAATGAAAAGTTTATGTACATGTATCATGTGTTCACCCTTTAGAAAAAGAACAATTATATGATGTATAACAGCATTATATAAGAGTTATATTTAGATAATGCCATATTTTCATAAGCAAACTGTGAACCCGTACTTCTCTTCTTTTTTCTTTCCATATCTGCTTTACAACTAATTTTAAATTATTCACTAATTTCTCTGGTCACAATAATATAATACTACCTTACTATAATTTAATCATTTATAATTTTATAATTCGGTGCATTGTAGAGATAAATTCATGACTTTACAATGAAATTGGATCAATGATGACACCTGCCTTCAAACAGGAATGGTGTTATGAAGAAGGCCATTATAGGGAGGGAGTGATGTATTATGTTTTCCTATGGGAATATGTGAGTTGTATTATAATATAACTGTAAAACATCTATATGCATACTTTTTTCTTAAATTAGCTTCAAATAGAACCAAAAGATTGCAGGTATTTATTATTTTGTCCATAGCATAAGAATATTAACTACAATTTCAATGATCACTATAGATGTGGCAGCCCAGAAAGGTTGTCAGTCAATTTAACCTAAAATTAGGAGAATTTCATTGACCCAATTGTCATGACAAAATTTTGATAATTAGGTTTACAACTTGTATTAAATTTGAGTACAATTTGGTCACCTCAATACTTTGTAGGAACAGTTCTTAAAAGAAGGATTTTTTTTTTTTGCAAAGAATACACCATATTCCTATAACATACCCTCTGTACTGTATTTTGTACATTGTGCATTATTGTATAATAAACGATGATATTTTGACTCAAACTAGTTGAAAATCTTTGCTTTGTTATGTGACATGCATGTAATATTCTGTTATTGAAAATATAAGTGATTTTGATTGGTTTTCTCCTTGACACAAGCAGTTGGATAGTCATTCTGCTTTGTGCACCAGTTATCATTTGTTGCATGACATTTGAATGGTTTATGTTACATGTCTATGCTGTTAAAATAAGTAACAGAAAAGAGTGAAAAGCAGCAAGCTTTGTAAATTTATTTCTCTTGAATGCAAAGTGAAAATGACAAAGAGAACTTATTTACAAATTAAATTACAGACACAAGTCCTAAAATATTAGTTTTGAATAAACTTTATTGGAAATCTAAATTAAGTCCACTGCCGAAGGTGTAGATATGTCTGTGGTGGCCTGTATTGTGTTGTTTTACCACAGTCTTTTGTTGACACACAGTAATATAATTCCAGGTTTGAATTCACAATAAATCCCAGTGAATGCCTCTGTCCAAGAATGTTATTTTTTATTGAGCGCTCTGTATTTCCAGAGAAAATAATCACTGAATTCAATAATTTGAAGAAATAAATTCCAGTCCAAATGAACTTCTGAACAGAACAATATTATGAAATTGATTCTGCTAGATCATAAAGCACAAATGAATAATCTTTTTAGTAACATTTTATAGTCTTCCACTTGACCTTGGGTCACAGTCAACATTTTTTATAAAATTAAAAAAATACCTATTTGAAAATAACCTTCTAGAAAGTTCTTAATGTTTGCAAAATAAAATGTTAGTTATAATTAGAAAGTCTGTTATTAAAATTATAATATCTAACCTGGACTATGTCAGGTACAACAGGTAAATTTTATCGGAATTCCAATAACCTAGACTCACACCCAAATAAACATACTTGCATCTATTAATAATGATCCTGATAATAAACCTGTACACATAGAAAATATTTTATCTATGTATTGCTTATAGCATTAATGATGATACTGGGTTCCAGATGCTGCCATTAGAGCTTCTGTTGGACCATGTAGAGGGATAAATTTGAGAAGCCAGATAAAAACAAGACAACTTAAGATTACATATAAAATCAATATATTCTAAAAATAAAGCTTGTATGTCATCAGTGCATAAGAATATTGTTTTGAGGGGTTATATTGGGGAAAATATTGATAATATTCCATTACTTGGTTGCCAAAATCTGACAAGTGCAGTTGAAGCAAAGAGTCTTCTGGTAAAATTAAAATGCGTCATGACATGGATACAGTAAATGTGATAAAGTGATAAGAGAGCATGCTTGGATGATCGTCACTCTTAGTCTTGATTAAAGAGAGTTTAGCTGAGTTCAAAAGTGGTATCATGGAAAATATGTAAACATTAGGTCTTTAATCTTGATGTTTTAGAATGGAATTAGATTCTTTACCCTGTATGTCTTATGTACTGTAAGCAAATTATTCAGAACAACAATTACATTAAACCACGAAGCTGTACTGTAAAAAATTATTCAGAACAACAATTATTACATTAAACCACTGAAGCTGAACTTATGAGGTTTCTGAAGGGTAAGGGATTAAATAATTATAATTTTACCAGAAAGATACACATATAAAATATATATTTTTGTTTCACATAGGCTTAATACATGTATTTTTAAAAACATTTTGGGGGTTTACATTCAAGATCCATTTTTGGGCTGATTGGTTTAATCGGATTTGAACTGATCACTCGGTGTTTGCACTGTCTTGAAAAGTGCTTGAATTTTGGTGCTTGCCCAGAAGAGTCCTTGCGTTTTTGTGGTTACTTTGAAAAGTGCTTTAATTTGTTGTTGGCTCTAAATTGTAGCTGGAAATTACATGAAAATGCTCATTAGTTCTTGAAAAGTGCTTGAATTTCAAAACAGACTTCATTTGAAAATATTAAGTAATTAATGAACCACTTCATGAGACCTCACTGGAGGTTTTATTAAGTTTTATTGGACAGGTTACAGAAAAATGAGAATTCTACATTAAAGGTCACTGTCCATACTACAACATTTTTTTTACATCAGATTTGCATTACATGATTAAAAGTAGTTACACTCGCACAAAAAGAACAAAAAAAAATTATCAAGTGTGAAGAAGAAATAATTTAATTACTCAAAATAGAAGTATACAACGCTGTTACTTCCCCTTAGCTATGATTTCCCACCAATAGAGGACGCCAACCGGAAATGACGTACATTTATCTGCACAAGACGAAGTACATGCTTCTTGTTGTCGAAGACTAAAACACTATAAACTATGGACAGGGAACATTTAGATGAAACTAGTGAAAACTAATTTACTGTTCAGCCTTATATCGATATACGTGCACGATGCACTAGATTCTGTCACTTTCAATAACAGCTCATCGATTTAATTTATTTTGAAAATTCCTGTTAATACAGTTAAAAAGGAATCGATGCTGGCTTCCCTATGTCGGCCTACTTTATAAAAAAAAAAAAATTGAAATCGGCACATTTTGCATGTGTAATCGAGTGTGTATTATATCCAGCAGTGTTACAACCTGAAACCTAAAATTAAATATATTTGTTATAATATCTCTTGTACACTACCCTTAGAAAAATGTATACGTATTCTGTAGAATATTGCTTTATCAATCAATATTGATAATTTGACCGAAGACTTAAATTGAGAATGCCGTTGTGCAGATGCATATATTGTTTTAGCATAAAAAAATATTGTATATAAATATTTTAATTGGAACGAGCTAGATATGTCAGTTTGTGTTTTTATCTCATATATATGTATGTTACGAAGTATGATTATTTTCTTTGAAAGAATATCAAGATAGTTTGTTTAAATTTTGTTTTTTTTTTCCCTAAAACCTATCTTACATAGTATCTACTTGTTGTTTGAAGAAAAAGAACTTGTTCAAACTATTGTTAAGTTGGGCTGAATTGTCTTTCGAGTTGGGCCGAATTGTCTTTGGGCCAAATTGACTATAATCCGGCATGAATGATACAACTTTCCCATCCCTCACCATATTCGATCCCACAGCTTGAATCCACTTTTTTCCTGGTGAAAAGGGTCTTTCGGAACCCCTTTTCCCATCATCACATTTTTGGTTACACCCATATGCAACACAGTGCACCATATTTGCTGTAAAAAAAAGCACGATCGTAAGACATATCACATAGACATTTACGTGGGGAAATTAAACACTTGCATTGCTAGGTTGAATAGAAGGGATAAATGTATGTCATATCCGTTTTTGGCACGTGGAAACTACCGATTGTTTACGGAGATTGCCGAATAATTTTTTCATTTCAAAAAGCGGATTTTTAAGACTAATTAAACATTTTTATGCTGTGCATACTTAACAAATGCGTTTTTTTTATGACTGTAATAATATCACACGTTTGTACAATATAGGTGGCCAGCGACCTTTAAAGGTACAAATAAAAACTAATGAATTTTGTGGAATGTGTGTTTGTAAATTTTATTGAAGTACTCGGATGGTAATTCCAAGTGCAGTTGACAACTTGTATCTGACCAACAGTGCCCTAGCCCGTTTTACAATGTTCATTTCTCACAGTCAGTGGCTAAATTGATTATTTTCCTGTGATAAGGCAGCTCAAACAGATAATATGGGTCTTACATATATCAGTCTGTATGGTAGACATACACATGTAAACTGAGCTGGCTGTTCATTGGATGCCCAAGCTATGCATTTGATCTCCTGTGATAATCTAATTGAAAGGCAGATACCAAACAAGTAAATCAATTTCCAGGCATAACTCTAAGTAAATGTAAACCACACTACAGATTTAGTTTCTGTGTGAATTCATAAACACAAAGCTCATGCGTGGTAGACTTATACCCTCTACCTTCAAGATTAGAGAGTCAAAAGACAAATCTATCCTGAGAGAGCTCGTGTTTCAACGAATGGATGCGTTGTTGATTAGGCCATTACAGCCAAAAAAAGGTAGAGTGCTCTTTGATGAGAAGTGTATTTTTGAATGCAATTGGCTTAAGGGTTATCTATGTCTAAGGTGGCCAGTTGAACAAAAACCTGTGGTGAGTAGTATTGAGGAATTGAGGATCCTGGCTCAGAGACCCCTTCGGCCCTTCCAAAGCAATATAAGTTAACATTTTTATCAGCAGCTTTTGTTAGCTTAAAATAATGGCTCTTAAGTTAACATTTTATCAGCAGCTTTTGTTAGCTTAAAATAATGGCTTTTATATGATAAATATTTTCTGACCAAAAACGTTAACTTACAACGCTTTGGGGCCGAAGGGTCTCTTAGCCAGGATACCTCAATCCTCACTACTACTACAAAACTTAACTGAAACATAGATGTGTGTAACGTAATATTAAAATGTTTACATTTCTAATCCTATGAAAAGAATGTCCACATTTGCTATTAAGTATAATATATTTTCATAATTATATAACAAGAATTTAATTCTGCTAGATACCTTACGACGACTTTCGAATAGCTCTTTCATCGCCAATTTGCTTAGAAGATATTTGCTACCTTTTGCAAAAACTTTTGACCTGTCCAAGTCTATAATGATTTTTGTATAATGACCTTGGCTTATTGGATCGTGTAAATTTTCATATTTTGATAAAAGCGCATCTCTCAGATTTTCATGATATGGAAAATACTTGCTATCGTCTGTTTTAATAAGAGAAAGTTTGATTCTGTCAAATTTACTAAAACAAATACCTGGAACTTCATCATTAAATTCAAATGATAATTGTTGGTTATTTACCATTATTTTTTTTATTTTTCTATTAACTCCATCGGCTAATGTTAAATTTTCAAACATTATTTCTAATGTTTAGACAATATTAATTAAATAATGTCCAAACGCTAGCGTATTAAGTCCGTCTTTGCAATACCTTTTATCATCAAAATTACTTAGTCCACGTTTTATAATTGTATTTGTTTCAAGTTTATGATAATTAGTCCTAATTACATTAGTTTTAATAAAACTGACGCTATTGTTAAGAGCAGCTTTGAAATCCTCAAAATTCATCATCTTTTTCACATATCCTCGAGGGATACCTTTAGCTTTTTTTGTCAGTTTATTGTCATCTAATATGACAGCATACATTTTGCTTCTTAGTCCAACAAACTCTCTCACAGGCACAAACATAAACTCATCTTTCATTTTTCCAATAACTTTTTTGTTAGAATTATCGTGAAATCCACTACAAGTTGGATAATCTGATAAATCGAACAAATCTTTATTATCGTAAATATTCTGATAGACATTATCACATTTTATATTATATACTAGAGAGTCAGTATCAGTAAATAGCAACTCCGAATCTGGCCACATTTTTTTGGTAAAATTATAATGAAAATTGTACATCAGCCACTTTGATATATCAAGTACAGCTGCACCAATATAGATTGGCTTATTTAACTTTAAATTTGTTTTTCGTCTTTGTATTGCGGCAAGATTTTCATTAAATATTTTCATACTAACAAAACCATCGTCACTGACTAATTTATTTCTGCGATTTATGTCATTAACGATCTCAATCGAAACTCTTAGGCGTATATTTTCCATAGTCTTTCCAAATACTGAATTGTTCATTAACTTGAAAAAGTTTTTCTCAAATTCGGTTTTAACTACGGCACGACGTCTCGTATTTAAGTCAATATAATCTGCCATCCACTTCGATTGATTAAACTTTAACACTCGATGGACTTTTCTCAGAATTAGTCCAGCATCTACTGCTTGCTTTAGATTTTTGTAGTGCATAACGTAATTTCTTTTATCTAACAAATTTGGAACTAACTTGTTAACGATAGAATATTTTGCTGTTGTCATTGCTCGTTGTTCAGGTGATAATAAACTGTAATCAATTATCATCGACTCTGCGCAAAACGGATAGTCATTGTGTAGATCATGCAACGAACTGGGGTAGTCTAGATCAACTTCAACAAAGTATGAAATATCTTTCGGAAGATTTTTTTCAGTTTCTTTAAGAAATTGGTTTGGAGTTATCCAATGAAACCCACCGCAAGGCATTGGCTGTGACATGGCCCACCCATACAAATTCACACAATCGAGATAAATAATGTAACTCGACGGAGATTTTTATCGTGATTTTTTAGGTATTTATTATTAGCCGCTGCATATTTTTTTGTTATGACGCTAATTCCGCCTCTGATGCCTTTTTCAATAAAGTTAAACATATCGACATCTGTTAAGAGATCTAATTCTATTTTGCTAGTTTTTAGTAGAGCGTCCCAAGACAGCCCCTGGAGCAGAATAATACCAACAGGGGTCTAATCCGTAATTTGCATGACTAACCTGACGAAAATTCTCGAAAACATCTGCTAGCAATAATACATCAGTTTTTAGATATAAATCGTGATAATCGCCAAATGTTTTACAAGCAAATTTATTCCACATATCTTGTGCATATTTATACTCGTCGTCGCTGATATTTTCATTTTTGAGTTGCGAGTAAAATTTATCTTTGTCAGGTAGAGAAGTTTCATGAAATCTGCTCCAATCGTCGAGATATTCGTAAGGAAAGATACCTTTTTTGGTCAGATAGACACAGTTTTCTCCGAAGCAGCTGCGCAGATTATTGAAATTACTACAGCCTTTAACTAGCTCGTCTAATGATGCTGCCATAAATTGCATGCTGTCGATAAAGCGTAATTTGCCAAGGGTCACCGACATATACTTTTCAAAATTATTTGGAATACATTTTATTACGTTATTTAGTTTTAGTTTAGCTTTAATGTTTTCATCACCAAAAGCTTCTACAATTATGTGACTGTCGTAGCCATGAAAGTTATGTAAAACTACGGGAACAAAATCTGGATCGTGAAATTTCAAATTGCAACTGTTATGAGCTGCTCCGCGATATTGGCCGGTCAAATGACAGTGATCTCGCACCTTGGAGTCCCCCAGAGGTTGTTTGCAAATATGACAATTAACTGCCTCATCGAAGTCGAGTTGTTGTTTTGATGTTATTCTGATCGGAGCTGTTCTAAGTAATCTGTTAGAAATTGTATTAACTTCGTCTATTAAATTTTTTAGTAACCACACGGTAGGGCTTTCACCTCTATATAACCTTATCGGAGACGAAAATTTATCGCTGGCGCAACAAACTACTTTATAAGCTACCTCGCAAGGAATATGCTGTTGTATTTTTCTTGTACTTGATTTGTTCGGATTATTTTCGGCTCCATCTACAGGAACGAGCAAACATTCGAAATCGGCGTAAATAACAAAAGGAATATTTAGTTTATGATTATAATTTTTAAATTTTAATATTTTTTCTTTTTCGCTGGGCATAGTTATTTTTTGAACGTTGACGCAGTAATTGAGATGCTCTTGCAGTCTTTCATTGCTAGTAAAGCCGTGTAGACATCTGTAACAGAAATATTTCGTGTTTTTGTTTTTACTGTACTGTCCGCCAACTAATCCGTTAAAGTTTTTTATCCAACAGTAATGTCCCTGAAAAAATAAATTTATTGTCTTTTGCGAAGCATTTTCTGAAATATATCTCGGGTAAACATTTTCTCGTTCGTCTAGTCCGAAAACATTTACTGAGATATTGTTTTGCTTTTCGAACTTTGGTATATGATTTTCTGATACTGGAAAGTTGATGCCATCAAAATTGAGTTCGTTCTTGTGTGGAAAATACTTGTTGACGCGATCGGAATTTTGCTCTTTGGGAAACATCGCGGAAAGAATAGACCACTGGAAACATTTGTCGTCATCGTTTTTGACATTTATACAACACTTTTTGTTTTTAATTTTTTGAGGAAGATCAACGTACAAATTGCCGCGAAGTAGGTTATATTTTGCTGTGTGAAATAAAACTGTTTTTATCATTTCGAATTTCCATCCTGACCCTGATGAAGTAAATTCTTCTAGTTTTTGCTTATTTCTTGATGTATTTCATCGGCGACCATGGCAATGTTTGTTCCAGTTAATATCTTTCTAGATTTAGCTGTTAAATAAGGCTCCGAGATTTCGTTTTCAAAACTTTTTGTTTTAAAAATTACGTCAAGTACATCTTCGACTGGGCGTAATTTTGATAAAATTGTATGATATTGGACTATGAGTTTGATACTTTTATGAACCACAAGTTCCTGAGCTATAACAGGCTGTAAAAGATGATATAAATTAGTAGAACTAAAATTAGCTAATATGTTCTGATCGTCGAGTTTATAACTATTATCATAGCCTGAAAATGCTGAAGCAATTTTTTTGGATTTGATAATGCTCTTTTTAGCAATGTCTCGCAACTTCAACATTATATATAGTATATTGTTTATTTAATTGATTTTTTTTTTAATTTTTTTAATTAGAGACATGGAAAAAGCCATATATGTATATAATGACAGAAATCTTGCGATATCTATCATTGACAGCAGAAGAGCAAGAGATATATCATGTACATTCGAAGTATAACTTATATGCTGGAAATGCATTAGGTTCTGTTATCAATATAGCAACCAAAAGAGTTATTGGCATATCAACACCTGCTGGGATGTTAATTTCAGTAAAAGGTGATAATGCAGAAAGAATTGAAATGTTCAGAAAAGATTTTATTTATACTTTGTTTTGCGGTGATATTCTAGAAGGACAGCGAGTATACAGAGCAAATGGTGCAGTTGCTGATGATAATATTGAAAATTTAGGATTACAAGATGAATTTCAACCCCATCCAATATTTGACATATACGAAGCAAATGATAGGGGAATTATTCGACATATAAAAACAAAAAATGTTATTGGAAATTTAAATAACAGCGGTTATTTACATGTGATGGTGAGAGGAGCAAATACTAATCGAATCAATTACAAATCTCATAGATTTATTTACGAAACTTTTCATGGTGTTATTTCAAATAATTTAGTTATCGACCACATTAACAAAATTAAAGCCGATAATCGTCTAGAAAATTTAGATTTAGTTACACAACAAGAAAATAGTAGAAGAGGAGATGTTAGTGATAGTAATAATTTTAAAAATTCAAAATCAATTATCTCGATAAATCTGGAAACGTCTGAAGAAATGAAATTTAAATCAATAACATCTGCAGCAAAATATCATAAAATTGATCCAGCTAGAGTAAAAGATCTAGCTGATGGCAAAACTAAATCAGCAATTTCTATGATAACATTTGATAGATTTAGTTTCAGATACGATAACTAATAATATTTTCCAACTCATTACGAGAAAGACAATTATGACTAAATTCCATGATATCATCGCGATTTAATCGTAACGTCATTATTTTACTTGTATTAAGTTTTATTTTATCCGCTGCCGTTAACAAAAATTTATCGGATTCGCCCAATGTTATCATAACGTCAACGAAATGAAAATTATATCCCACCAAGCAATTTCGAACTGCTTTGGTTAATTCCTTTTTGTTTATTATATTAACTCGACAATGATATTTTATTTCCATATTATATATTAATTAGATAAAAAGATTATTATAATGAGTTTAATCGAGAGATTAGCTCAACTTTACTCAGAAGATTTTGTTCCAGTTTCTAATGTCACATTAAAAAATATCGCCGACGACAGATTTGCTGATTATACTGAAAAAGACATTTTATATAACTATGACGATGATGATGAAGATGATGTTGTTGTTAGCAAAAAACATTTAAGTAGACCAACAACTGGCCGATATGATGTTAAATACCACATTATCAAAAAAATATTAAAATTTAATTTTAACGTTGCCGAGCATCAAATATTTTGGCAGCTTATAAAACCATTTCTAAAACGTAAAATACTAGGACAACAAAGAAACATAAAATACGATTTTATTTTTGTTAAAATATTTAATTTAATGCCAATCGATGATGCGAGAAAATTACATTTAATTTCTTTATGTAGGCCAGTAAAATGCAAGTTAGTATTAAAAAAATACGAGCAATTTTATAATAATATTATTCAGTCGATAAACTTGACTTAGTTGGTACCCAACTATTAAATTTATCGCTATATCCGCGCCATTTAACTAAACTTTTATCGCCGCGTTTTCTAATAACTTTTTCAATAACAAATATATCTTGTTTTGTTTTCTGAAGTTCTTGTTCGTAAAAACTGCCAGTTATAGGTTCTCCTAGCAAATTTTTTAACGAATATGTAACCGGTATTGTTAAAAGTGCTTTATTAACAATAAATACTTCTTCGCTCCAATTCGGAGTAAATCCTTTTTCAAACGTTTTTTTAATTAATGAAATTCTAACTTTATCGCCAACTTTAAATTTGTGTCTGCGGTACATATTTTCATTAGCTAGTATTGGATTTGCAATCGCGTCATTTGGCGACATTTTAGTAGTTCGATGTTTCGTGTTATTATATTTGTCAACAATTTTCTGTAAATTGTCGATGTATTTATTTGTGTTTTTGGCTGTCAAATATTTATGAATTTTTTCGTTAAGCGTGCGATTAAATCGCTCGACAATGACGCTTTTTCCTTCATTTTCAGTGACGTATTTTTTAATATTATTTTGTTTCAAAAACTGCTCGAACTTTTTGTTAAAAAATTCTGATCCGTTATCGGTCCATATTTTGTTCGGTTTTCTTTCTGTAGTTGTTATTATTTGTTTTAGCGCGTCAATCATTGAGTCCCCTGTTTTGTTCGAAACTGGTACACTAAACGCATATTTACTGAAAACATCGACAACATTAAACAAATATTTCTTTGGAACGCCATCAGCGCCAACATTAAATTGAACTAGATTTGACATATTAACTAAATCTATCGCCCAAATATCATCAACTGCATTTGCTACAACCTTGCGTCGTGGAAACTTTTTTTTTTAGGTTTATGAAGCTCGACTGCAAGGTCATCATATAAGTTTTTGCCGAGGCCAAGTTTATATTTTGCTCTAATAATACCCTGTACCAGCCTTCGGTCAACACGCTCTCGTATATTTTCTGGTTTCATTTCGCGAAGTTCGTCTAACATAACTTTGTCGCAGCTGTGTTTTGTTTCGCTATTAGGTTGCCCAACATCTCTGTAGCAGATATCATGACGCATTGCTATTGCATCAACTTGATTATAAGGCTCCTGTCCTGGCAGCGGATTATCGTTTTCGTCAAGTTGCTTATCAAGCGGATTCCACGGGCCAGTATATTTATGGCCTGGCAATGTCCAACCGCCTTTCGGTTTCGGCAGTTTGCCAATTAATTTGTGTATATCAACCCCCAATCCAATTATTTCTCTGTTATTGCATTTCTGGCAATACGCAACAATTTTATTTTGTTCGAGACATAAATCTCTATCGGCGCCGCAGTTGCATATCATTATTTATTTATAATTGATAATTTGTTTGGTCGAATTTCTTGTTTTTTTGAGGGTCAATACCCCAGGGTTTTTCAATATAAATTTTATCATTTTTCGATTGAAAACTTGTTTTTTCCGGATTTTTCTTGATTTTGCTCGCTGATTTTGCTTAATTTTGCTCGTTTTTTCATAAAAAAAATCAAAAAATGATACAATTTATATTAGAAAACCCTGGGGTTTTTGACCCTAACAATTTATCGAGATCGGCCCGATCTTTACTAATTTTTTCATGAAAAAATGAGATTTTCGAACAAAAAATCCGGAAAAAAACAGTTTTCTAAGCAAAATCAATAAATATTTATAATATCGACACAGTTTTATTATTTTACAACATTTTTCTAAAACATAAGTATTGTTTCAATCGTCTACTAAAATAACATCAGGACAACCCGCCCCGGACTTTGTTGCTGGCAAAAACATACTTTTTCTTTTTTCACAAATTGCGCAAATACTTTTCAGCATTATTCTATTATACTTTGTTTTTTCCGTTTTTTCGTCTTTATTTTCTGTTTTAGTTTTACATTTGAGACAATATGTTGACATTGTTATATTTGTAATTTAGATAAAATTAATCGCGATCTCATCATTAGCGTGAGATGGTTGTTTATCAAATTGCAAAATAAATTTTAAAAAATCTGGATTTTTTGGTCATCTGTTTAATGACATTATGCAATAATATCCACAAGCGGAAGTTCCAACTGGTTGAATCTGATTAGAAGAATAATTTATTATTTTCTTTTTACTCATATATCTTTTTACCGCATCACTTGGTGGAATTCCGAACGAGTCAAAATAAATGTTATCAAAAACAGCTACCCAATGTGTACCAGATCCGTCATTGAAATCTTGTATATTTATAACGCAAGAACCTGGCGACGCCGCAATCGCCGCAAGTTCGTCTTTGGAATAAACTCCGTGAAAATTTTTTATTTTTTTAAGTTGATCAAGTATATCAAAATTACTTCACGGGGCCGACTTTGTCGGCTGCGGCGACTTCAACGTCTCGTTCCCGGCAGCGTTAGTCCTCGTCCTCGTCCTAAGAGACCCGGCAGTAGACTTCCCGCCAATGCCGCCAGTAATGGGGCCATTGGAAGAAATCCACCTTGTGTCTTTTTTTTCGTCGTCGTTTTTCTTTTAGTTGTTGTCTTTTTTCGCGTCGTCTTTCGTTTAGGCATTATATTTAATCTTTAGACAAAAATTTTCTTTATTCCACTACCTTTAACTGATTCGCCGTTGTCTTTGGCAACTTTACGATATTTAACTGCCTTTTCTGCTGCTCCAGATACTGCCCCAGCCGCTGCCGCTATTCCCAATTTACCTAATACTGCCAAAATTTTAGGTAATAATGCTCTGGCCATTACTGATAGTGCCGGACCGAAGAAACCGCCGTGTTTTAACATTGCGGTTGTTTGTGCAGCGCTTAAATTTAAAACGAAAGGTTTTTTGCGATTGTATTTATTTACTTGATTTTTGGTTAGCAATAATTTTGTTAAAATCCCCAAAGCATTCGGGTTGACCTTCAATGAAACTGGCCTCCGCTTCGCAACAGCGGCCGCTAATTTTTTAACTTGACCATCGGTTAAATGTATTTCTTTTATAATATATTTTGTCATCTTATATAACGATCACAGATTAAACTTGTATTGTCATTTTACCTCCAATGGAGTCAATTGTAACAAATCTGTCGCTTATCACTAGCGCATATACGTTTAACGCCGCTGCTGGAACGGCTCCGAGCGTCCAAGTGATTTCAATATCAGCTGTGCTGTCTACAGATCGCTCGTTATGTTTACTAACATCAAAGCAAAATATCGGATAAAGTGTACGAAATTCCTCTACTGATATTTGAGTTCCATCGCCAGTATCTTGATATTTCTGCACTGAGTCGAGCAGGTACATGTAAGGTCTAGTAATGTTTTTATTGGCGTCATCTGCAAAATTGCATTCGATCGCTCGCTCTGGATATTGCTTTGAATTTATTCTGGCATATATTCGTCTAACATCAGCGTTATCAAATATTGCATTATTTTGTAATTGGCTTCCACGTCGAGCTTGTTGCTGGAATACAACAAATAACTGACGCGGCAGCTGTTCACTCGATGTTGTTGTGATTCGCCACGTGTAGTCGGTGGTATTCGGAACCGCTGTTTGATATATTTTATGCTGCTGAAAATGAATTTTATTGGTGCGTTTTTCCAGCATACTATCTAATTCTAATGCTTTAGTGACTGACGGAGTTATTCGTGGCATCCACAGCGCAAGTTTGTTTATGACAAATTGCACATCAGCACCACCAAATCTGAGAAAACAATCATTTTGTTCTGCTCGATCTAAAATAAGCGTATGTTTGACTCCACGAAATACTTTATTATAGTCTCTGCAAAAGCCAAGTATGGTACTTAACGGCAACATCATTGTAATTTGACGTGATACTGCTGCAAGTGCCTTTCTCTTAGCATAACCTTCATTGTAACGTCTATGTCGAAATTCAATTGTGTTAATAACTAAATTTAACATTGCAACGCCGTCTGCAGCTGCATCTGGTGGTGTTATACCAAGATTGTTATAAGCTGCAATAAGTGAGACTCTTGTAGCGTCTGCATTAGCATTTGCAGCTGGTGCGTCTATACCTAGCGCTGCAGCATTAGCGATAAGAAAACTTCTTACAATTACAGCATCTGCAGCAGCATCAGCTCCGTGTACTAAAAGACCTTTTTGAATAAATTCTTCAGATCCTGCATCAGCATTTCCAGTATCTTTAAACCACATCATATTAGTTGCAGTTGATTTGGAGTAATCGTCGGAAAACGAAACGATATTTAAGATCGTACTTGCAACTTGTAAGTGACTTGAAATATCTTCGACAGTTTGATTGGCCAGCTGATATCGAGCACTTCTAAACAAACACCAACCATTATTTACAAGAGCTACTTCTGCTCCAGCAGCAATTGCGGCAGGTGGAACAGCTATTGTCATAATCTGGCCACGAACTTCTAACATTGCTTTGTGAGGCAGTAGAAATACGTCCTCGTCTCTGGTATTAAATGTTCTAATACCAGTCTTGTTGGGTTCGTTAGAATTTTCATCAAGATATTCAACATACTCAAATTCTGCTACTGCGTCGTCTGTGTCATAAGTTTCTGCAAAATCGAGATAATTTTTCACAGACATTTTTTATTTATTTAGGTTATATAAAATTATTGAGGCGTTGTAACTTTAGATATTAATTTTTGTATAATCTGCTCGCCTTTTGGCGATAAAAGTTTTGTTGTTGTTGTTATCATTGCGCGTTGGGTTTCTTTTGTTGGTGCGATTTCCGAAATAACTTGCTTGATTTCGGCTTGCGTCTTAGGTTCGCCTTTTATTTTATCAGATATTTTTTGTCCCACTGCAGTTCCAGCAGCAGATGCAGCTCCAGTTACAAAAGCTTTACCCGCATCAAGTGCGATTGGCGCAACTTTACGAACTAATCCTGGAACATTTTAAAAAATTTTAGTAAATATATTTCCGAAAAATCCTCCTACTATTTTTCTTCTGTAAACTTTTTTTTGTTTCATTATATCTGAGGTTGTATAATTTTGTTGTCAAATCTTTCAAAAATATATGTTTACTGTTGTTCGCCTACGCAATTCGTAGGTGCATGTAATAAGTAACAACCTCATTATTTAAATCCAACTGTCGGCCAGATTGATCTGTCAGTTGCATATTTACTTCTGTTATTTGATTTTCAACATTTAGCGGATAATACATAATATGCCGCGGAGTAATTTGCATGAGAGACCCTGGTGGAACTTCTGGCGAGAAACTGTATATTGTTTGGCCTTGGCTGCCTTTGGCTGAATAAGAACCAGCCGCGATCGAGCAATTTACCAATATCGTGTTAACTTCAGTTATATTTACTGGCAATTCACCGTCATATGTGACAGATTTTTGAAGAGGAGGAATAGAAAAATATAAATATTTTGTAAATCCTATCATTTGTGCTATACTTTTTGGTGGAAAAATAATTGACGCACTTTTTAATGTTATTCTAGCTCGCAATGTATTATAATTCGGTGCTAGCTCAAAATCATCTTCATTACCGCCACGCTTTCTTATAATTTCTTTTATCGTTTTGTTCAGGTCAGTTATATTATAAGCTCCTTGTGGAATTTCAATATCTATATTTTGCCTAAATATTGGAGAATTTGAATCATTAGAAATAAATACAAACTTATTGTTGATACCAGTTTTAACGTTTGCCATGGCGTTCCAACAAGTACATGAAATTAATCCAATTTCGTATTGTTTTTCACGATCTAATTCTATTGGCGGAATATACTTTACCGAAAAGTTCGCGCTATCTTTATCAGATTGACTAGAGTCGAGTAATAGCGTCGCTGACATTTATTATTATATTTTCATAAAATTAAGTTGCCGCGATTAAGTCGCGATGCAAAGTATCGTATTCGTCAGATGATAATAAATTTCTCGATCTCAAATTATCAAGTATGTCAATAATTTCATTGTCGATTTCAGCACCAACATTTCCTGCTTCTTTTGATGATATCAGTAGCATTCATCTGCCGATCATTTCAGTAACTGATGCGAATATTCTAACTCCAGTTCCAGTTTTTTTTCAGCTAGCATTCTATTAAATTCTTCCATAGATTTTTTAAAACGTAATTTATCATAATTATCAAATATTTTTTTAAAAGCTTTCTCATCAATATCTTTTTTATTTCTAGAATCTTTTAATGCATCTAAAAAAACTTCAGCGATAATGGAATCTCTTGCTCTTTTAGAAATTTCTTCAATATTTTCTATTGAAGTTGTACTAATTTCTTCATAAGTTCCTTTATTTTTTTATGATTTTTTTAAGCTATCAACGAGATCTTTGTATTTAACTTCCCCCCAACCACGAATATCAACAAGATTATAAATAACATATTCTTTTATAAAATTGAAATATTCTTCATCTGTTATTATGTTTTCTACATTGACTTTATCAATTTCACGCATTCTTTTTGTATCTTCGATTGAATCTCGTAATTCTTCTTCAGTCATCATACGAGGTAGTGGTATATATTCAGTTGCTTGTGGTGATTCATCTAATAATTTTGCTTCACTATCTAAGCTATTAAGATGACTTTTACTATAGACTTCTTTTCCACCTATGATATTATTAATAACTTCAATATAAAGCTTAGCGATAATTCCATGTCGATATAATTTAAAATCGTCATAATAATTTCTATTTTCTAAAACTATATTATTCAAATGCTTTTTACTCTCTTCACTTATTTCTTCTAATTTTGCAATTTTTCCATTGGCTTTAAAATTATCTTTATTAATTTGATGTAATCTCACGTTTTTAAATTCACTATATTTGTTGTTAAAATCTTTGTATTCACTGTCTGTTATTTCGCTATCTATATTTTCTAAATGATATTCAAATAATCTTTTATATTCTTCCTCGCTCATAAATTTTTGATATTCTGAAACTTTCTCAGTTGGAACTACTGATGTTACTAATTTTTGTTGAAGTTCAAATAGATTATTTATAAGCCGTTCTATTTCAGCTCTTCTCGCAGCAGGATCAGCTATATTTGCTACAAGTGCCTCAGCTAATTCTCTTTTTTCCTTATCAGATCTCTCAATAATTTTTCCAACAGCTGCTTCTTGTTGTTCTTTAACTAATCCAACCAAACCTTTTTCTTGTAATTTTTTGGCTTCTTCTTCTGATATTGGCTTACCTTCAGGTTGTTTTCCAAGTAATACTTCAGTAATTGGTTTGAGAGCAGTTGCTGCTGTTTCTGCTGCAATAACTTGGCCACGTCGAGCTTGATGTACTAGCTGTTTAAATTTTGCATGAGATTGTGCAAGGTTTTTTTTAGATTTTCTATATGTTTTCTGTACTTTGCTTGTTTTTCCATTGATTATATACTATTTTCTATAAAAATTATTGTAGGTAGTTTTCAATACAACATCGAAACATTTTATTCTTATCATTCGTTAACTTGTCGAACAAAACGAAATCGTATCTATTTGCCGTTGCTTGACGGTACAGTTCAATAAATTTATCTTTTGTTACGTCGCCGCATTGTTCGTTCGCGATATTTCTAACGTCAATATTGTCAAGGCCAGGAAATAATATAAAACAACCAGTATTTCGCCTAATAAATCTGTCGACATTATAATATCCTTGGGCGAGATAAATAGAATTACATTTCTTATTTCGCGACAGTGAAAAATACGATCTGATTTTATTCATTTCCTCGTTGTTTAGCGGAATATCATCAAAAACAACTATTTTATGTTCGGACGAATCGAGTTGATTAACTGGAACAAGTTCTTCCGGTTGTTTGATAATAAAGAAATCTTCGCCAGATTCAAGATCGTCACGAAGTTTGTCATTATAATTATTAAGTAGCTCGTACTTATCTTGCTGCGGATTAATTGTATAAATATAAACTCGATCGTAGTTGAAATTATCTCCGAGAAGTAAATTCATAAGCAAATTTGTTTTGTCCGATCCAGTTCTACCAACTATGAGATAATGACAATCTGGAAGTTCATTGTTGTGTATGTGTTTCACCAACCGCTCTGTATCAAAGTTTAATATTGACGACTTTGCCATTATACAACTTATTATATATAATTTTGTCAAGCAGTAAATAAATAATGAGTTTTTACTCAAAATTTGGAACAACAGTAGGAGATTCAACAACTGCTCAGCAAGGTGACTTATCCAAATATGCAACTCTTGATCAGCTCAAAAATGAAATTACTAATTTATTAAATATCACAAGTGTCGATCAAAATGAAGTTGTTATTTTTCAGGATAAAGAAGGACGATTAAAAACGAGTAATATACAACTATCAGATGTTCTTATACGAATTCCCGCTGCGGCTGTTAATAATATAGTTACTTTTGCCGATCAAGGTAAAATACAAGATTCAGGCAAGTCTATTAACGATTATGTTAGGAAAGCTGGCGATGTATTTACTGGCGACATTGCTATGTCAAGAAAAAAAATTACATATCTAGGAGATCCAATAGCAGATAATGATGCTGCAACAAAAAAATATGTCGACGATCAAGAATCTAAGTACGTGTCAGTGCGCGGCGGTATAATGCGTGCATTTCTCGACATGAACAACAATGGTATTAATAATCTCAGACGACCAGAAACAGATTTTGACGCTGCAACGAAGAAATACGTTGACGATAAGGAAATTACAATAACTACTTCGTTAACGACAATTAATGATAGAATTGCTACATTTAGAACTGAATATAATAATCATTTACAAACATTTCTAAATTTTCGTAGAAATGTAAACAAAACTATTAGTGACTTTTTTGGAACTCCATTAATTGTTGACATAAAACTTGCTGACATTCACATAAGACTGAACAATATCATTAGTGAATTCACTGACATTCACATAAGACTCAGCGATATCATTAGTGGAATTCCTAATATCATTCAAAAGACTAATCTCGTTAAAATTCCACACGGACGAGCTAACAATATCGTGTACACAATCGCATCAGGAAAAACAACATGGTCGCAGCAAAATAACACTTTAAAACATACCGCAGATGTCACTGGTGTATATAGGCTATCCATATTTTGCATTGAAAAATTAACTATATTTACCACATTTACATGGCGTCATTCGACTGATACTTTTTCTAGAGTTGTATCTGTTATAATAAATAAGGGTGCCGAGGAAACGTTTATGCTGATAGCGAATGATAAAAAGTTAATCGAAGTGGATTATTGGTGGTGTCTGGAATTTGTAGCCAAAATTCCCGAATTACCTTAAATAATATTATATAATGAAAAAAATATAGTCGATTTTAATCATATTTCAGAAAACATTCCGAAACAAGATGTTGACGCGTTAATGCAATATTACAGATATTATCATAAAAATCTTTGGTGCGTCAAAAAAAGGTTACAAATACTATGCAAAAATATTGCGAGTTATATCATATTTACCACTATTAATGACGGGCTCTGGTATAATTTCAAGTGGCGCATCATTAAATCCGTTTTTGTTAATAATATCCGGCGTTGGTGTTTCTCTTGCGGTAGCGTGTAAAAAAGTTGAACCTAGACTTGCGACTAAAAGAAATGCTTGCAAAACAGCAAGTATAACTTATAAAAAATTACTTGATCAAATTCGATCTTATTTGCGCGGTATAAAATATGATATGGACGACTTAATACGAGAATTCCGCATTATTGATAATATGTTAACAGATATTCTGCCAATGAGAGTCAGCAAATACGAAAAAGATTATAATAAAAAGTAAATGTTAATTTTGTGTAACTTTAGAAATATCGTTATCAAATAATATATCGACCATATTATCGATAAATGTCATCACATCATCTGACCAACCGGTAATTCTCATATCGTTTTCAGTTGCGAACAGCCACACTGATCCATATTTCGGTGATATATGATATCCTACATTTTTAATGCAGTCTCTTATTATATTAGATTTTATACCAGTATAACCTGACGCGGCTTTGATTGAATTAAATCTTTTATAAAATCTATTTGTTAGATCAAATCCAACGTGTCTGACTGCATTATAGTGATACATTATATATATTTCATTTATTTAATATAATATTTTTGATTAATAAGTTTTGTAGTAGTAGTGAGGATTGAGGTATCCTGGCTAAGAGACCCTTCGGCCCCAAAGCGTTGTAAGTTAACGTTTTTGGTCAGAAAATATTTATCGTATAAAAGCCATTATTTTAAGCTAACAAAAGCTGCTGATAAAATGTTAACTTAAGAGCCATTATTTTAAGCTAACAAAAGCTGCTGATAAAAATGTTAACTTATATTGCTTTGGAAGGGCCGAAGGGGTCTCTGAGCCAGGATCCTCAATTCCTCAATACTACTGTGGTGTGTTTGTTGAAAAGAAATTTATGTTGAATCATTTGGTGTAAGCGTTCTGACACCCCCTGCCTTGGGCCATGGCAAGAAGGAAAAGCAAACAAAGGAAGGAAATAACAGGAATTATTGTAACTCAATTCTGTCTGGTTCGTCTCAATATCTACTCCAGAAACTTCAAAAAGTTCAAAACACAGCTTCTCGGATCATCCTTAGAGTACAACGACTAGAGCGCGCCTCCCCCCTGCTCTGTACCCAACACTGGCTATCCATTCGATCCAGAATTAAACACAAAATTGGTTCTCTGTGCTACGTTTCACTGATGGGCGCCAGTCCAACATACCTATCCGACCTCACCCATGTGTACACACCAGCAAGATACTTACGCTCCTCTTCTGACACTCGTATACTCATTATTCCCACTATGAAAATGAAATCATATGGACAACGTTCTTTTGCATACCAGGGCCCAGCAACGTGGAACGAATTTCCCACTGAACTTAGACACAAATACACAGTGATCTCATTCAAGAGCGCTCTTAAAACTCACCTATTTCAACTGCAAGAACAGACTTAAAGACCTAATAATGTTTCCTTACCTTAAATATTTACAGCATGTTTTCTGTTTTCTAATTTCGTGGTGTTTGTTTTTATTTTTGTAGTCATATCATTATATATATTTTTTAAGTGTTGTCAAATGTTGTAAAGCGCTTAGAGCTTCTAAAGATTAGGCGCTATACAAAGTCCTCATTATTATTATTATTATTATTATTATTATTATTATTATTATTATTATTATTATTAATTTAGAATGCTTCTTGCTTAGACATGAAAACTGTGCGAGTGAGTCAAACTCCTGCAAATAACACTGCCAACTCCCAAAATTATGTAGATGAAATGATTGCACCCATACCGACCACACTACAAGCCACCCGATTATAGTCTTTAGCAAAACTAGTTCAGCAAAACTAGTTCACTAAAACTAGTTCTTGCCTAATACTTAAATCTGATATTGTGTGGACTTTACAGACTGTAATCAGCATTCTTCATAAATTTATAATGATTTAATTATAGTACTTGAAAAATATCATTTTGTCTTTTGAAAAGTACGTGAATTTCCCAATAAAATGTCATAAGAACCATTCTATTAATCTGACTTGTTCACACAATAACTTTGGGTTCAGTGTAGTTTTGTCCATCACAGTACATTTATTTGCTTTTCCTGGGATAATAGTGCTTTTATTTATTTTCAGAAGTACCCTATATACTTGCTTTTATGTGCTTTTAAGTCAAGTCCATCTGCAAACATTATTCCTGAACTGCCATCACATAATGTGCCTGCAGATCAGGAAAAGTGTTGTTTGCTGTACTACTCCTTACAAACTGCATAGACCCAGATCTGTTAGTGCATAATATGATGGCAGGTTTAGGTCTCTGCAATTTGCAGCTAAACCTGTAAGCAAGTATCATGGTAAGATTTAAGCTATTTGAGGAGTCAGTTCAGAGTTTCACTATCTAGAAATATTATGGTTCTGGTCTCCGTTTCATGATAAAGAAAAGTAAGATTGTCTTCATTATGCAGCAGAGTGTTTTTGGCTCTGTTCTCTTCACGTTGCAGCAAAATGTTTTTGGCTCTGTTCTCTCCACTATGCAGCAAAGTGTTTTTGGCTCTGTTCTCTTCACTATGTAGCAAAGTGTTTTTGGCTCCGTTCTCAATTTTACTGTGCAGCAAAGTGTTTTGGGGTCTGTTGTCTTTTTAACTATGCAGCAAAGTATTTTTGGTTCTGGTTCGTCTTCACTATCCAGCAAATTGTTTTTGGCTTTGTTCTCTCTTTCACTATGTAGCAAAGTGTTTTTGGTTCTGGTCTCTTTCGCTATGCAGCAAAGTGTTTTGGTTCTGATCTGTCTTCACTAAGCTGCAAGGTGTTGCTGGTTCTGGTCTCTATTAAAACAGCTAAACCCTGAATAAAAGTTTCCTCAAATTTGCAAGCCTATTGTTTGTAAAACGGCATGTACATTATTTGTTAGCTATTATAAGAGACTTGAAGTAACCCTGTCTTTGAAACTAGCTGATTACTTTGAGATTTACATACCTGCCAGAGCATGAAGTGTCACGTGGAAAATATTTTTACTCCCAAACCCTTCAGAACTAGAGTGTTTTGAAAACACAATTTTCAGTAAGCTTAGGGGCAAAATAAAAAAAGAAAGACACCTCTTAAGACCATACTATATGCCTGTAACATGTAGTAACAATGAACAGGCATGCTTTATCCCCTTGGTAAACTATCATATCTAGGCAGTTTATATAGCTGATTGTCAGAGATATGATTAAAAATTCAAATGGTCACGGATAAACAATAACCTAAGCATAGATTACGTAGCTGACGGACAAGAGTTTGAGTGATTATGTGTTTCACTGCTGTGGGAGTTCTCGTTAGTCTAATTTGCATAGGTAATGGTACTTGAAGTTGAACAACCCAATTCATTCAAAGGTAAATCAGAGAGATGCATCATTATTGGCTAGTTCAACATGAGCAGCAATATTTCTTTTAACTCGGATTTTACTCCATGTACAGGACCAGATTGACTGACAGGCTTATTAGGTTATAGCCAAAGGTCCATGTATTTTTCAGGCCCTTCTTTAGGCTTTACCTTCCATATTCAAGTAACCCTAAACCCTAACCTAATCATTAGCTTTAGGCAAAATAAATCCAATATATATATATATATATATATATATATATATATATAT
>JAECUM010008736.1:0-51800 GCA_016617855.1 Megalonaias nervosa | reverse complement strand
TATTACTGATACATTGTACATACTATACATGTATTTTATTTATACAAATACACGTATTTGACCTTTGGACGGTGTTGAGATTGACTACAGGCGACTGAATGTTGACCGAGTGAATGAACTCCTTACATCCCTTCAGAGTGTGTCAGCTAAAACAATGTAGTCATGTGCCTTTTGTGCCTATTCACAATCACCTTTGCAAACTGATAAGTTGATTGTTTTCACTTTTTTAGTTTCTATTTTTATTCACATTGATTAAATCAATATAAGACACACTTATGATTTAAACATGAAAGATGGTATTAATGAAGAAAGAAGAGCACTACAAACACAGAACGCTCAGCCATTCACGTACAAACGCATGGAAATAAGTGCGGCGTAGAAACTAAGCGAAATGATCAACAAACAAGAGGTAATTAAAATATTTAATATTTTTACAGTTGATCTAAGACATTATTCTGCTTTAATTAACATTACTACCAACCATAACATTCTCTCTCTCTCTCTCTCTCTCTCTCTCTCTCTCTCTCTCTCTCTCTCTCTCTCTCTCTCTCTCTCTTCCTTTGGTCGATTTGACTTAACTATTGCCATCATTCATAGGTCCAGAGACATCGTCATATGACAAGCGAAAATCCAAGCGAGAAATCTCTATGCTCGTCTTTTCATGGATTTTCGCCCGTATCTTGCTATGATGGTCCAGAGAGAGAGAGAGAGAGAGAGAGAGAGAGAGAGAGAGAGAGAGAGAGAGAGAGAGAGAGAGAGAGAGGTGGGGTGGGGTGGCGGCCTTTGGACATTTTCATATTTAATTCATATCATAGGTTTCGTTCGTTTCTCCTTTACAGTACCTTACAAAATTGTCAACTACTTTGTCAGGTTTCTCATTATCTTTAGCATTATCAGATATGAATGCATCAAATAGTTCTGTCTCATCTGGTCCTAAACACTTAAGAAGCGTGCGTATTCTCTGTTTTGGTGCTTTGTCTGCCTGCCCTGCATCCACTTCGAAGTTCGATCAAACTCACCATATTTTTTCCATTTCGCAGACACATTTCTCTGAAGCTCAAGTTTTGGCGGAAAATGAATCGACGATAAAGGTGCAGATATCTAACTTCTGACAATATGTGTCATCTTGCTAGGACAAATTCAATACAGAATACCGTCATGTACTCAATACGTTTAATCATTCCGCTGTCAGCACATTTTCTACCTATTCACTTTTTCGACAAGAAGAGGATCAAATCCATTCGATTCACCAAACAAGTGGCATTTCAACAAGGTCTGCAAATTTGTCAGACTGAATGATCTCGTGAGGCCACTCAAGGACCAAAATATTCCAATCTCAGGCCTTATAATCTCTCTCTCTCTCTCTCTCTCTCTCTCTCTCTCTCTCTCTCTCTCTCTCTTTGTGTGGTTACATAAGCGCTTAGAAAAATACATTTTTTTGGCACATTTGCGAAAACCTCAGTAAATGGAAAGCGTCTCAAAAGATTTTTTGGAGGTTGGGTCCAAGGTTTGTTTTAGGGGTTTCACTGTATATAGATGTGTGATAAGATGCCACATTACCTTTACTTTGTCACGATGGTATCACATGGCCATCAACACTGACCGCTGTCAGGTAATGCAGACTGTACTTTATATCAACACACACACACACACACACACACACACACAGACATATATATATATATATATATATATATATATATATATATATATATATATATATATATATATATATATATATATATATAAAGATAAAGAATACAAATCATGTGGCAAACAACAGTCCTTTCAAGTGCACTGGATCCAGCAAGGGATCGCGGGTGTCAGGAACTGATTAAGATAAATGCAATAAATTGACAACGAACAGTGCAAAACTAGTATCTAACTAGCCTGAGCGCTTTCGACTCTTAACGAGTCTTTTTCAAAGGCAAATACAAAACATAGACAAGACAAACAAATAAAGCACAAAAACTGTTGTGTTTGCAAAACTTTACATGGCTGTTTCTACAGGGATTAAACCTTTATATTTATTATGTTTCAACTACTTTATTTCATCTTGTTTCGGATGCTTGAAAATATTTTTATTGACCTAGAAATCGACGAGCCATGACGACATCTGTCGTTTTATGTACATTTATGTAAGTGCAAATTATATCCCGAATATTTCGTTGCCATAGTAGTAATTATTGGCTATTAAGCAAATTTAGAGAATTATTTAAAAGAAAATGTGTCGGCTGTAAAAAATAAATAATTTTATTTGTGCATGGCTGTCTTTTTCAAGTCTTCTTGGTTTAAACCGCTTGGTTTTAATGTTCTAAGGCGGCGTATCCAGTAAGATTCATTTTCTTTCCTGGATTCGGAACTGCAGTTGGGGTTGTAAGCAATTGCAGTAAGTGTTATATCACTGAAAGTGTGGCCAGGACATACTGAAGGCTACAGATCTTACATGTGCTGAGATAAATTACATTCGCTGTTTTGCACGTTTTGTTTGAACCATGTATGTTTTGTTTTTCTCTAGTCACTGTGCTAGAAAATGTCTTGGTCTCTATCATATGTTGACAGATTTTGCACCTTTTATCGCCACAGGGGCCAGATTGACTAGGGTGGTCTTGATTAATGATTGGCGTTAGCTTCGCCCTGACTAGGATGTCTTGAGATATTTTGGTCTCCGATAGGCTACTACAGGTTTGTTTGGGAGGATTAACTTTAGTGCATCCGACGATTCCACGATGGGCCAGTGTTTTACCCGATGATTTTACCTACTTTGGGGTTGTCTGGATGGTAGGTTAGGATAAATGGTACCCTATTAACTTTAACTGTCTCGTTGTTTTTGAAGTTTTCCATAAACTTGAGGGTTTTACATATGTATGAACATTTTTTATTCTTTCGTAGGACATTTAGTATGGAGCAAGACTGCAAAGCGTTCATTTTCATATTTATGAGTAGAATGTTTAATAATTTGTTTCCATTTTAATTTTCCTGGAAATATATTGTCTCTAACAAAACTTTAAATAAATGCGTAAGTATTATATTTGTGTTAAATGCTACATTTATCTGGAATAAGACCTTTCTGTTCTGTAACATCTGACATTGAAGGTTATAGGCATAATCTGAATAAAAATATTCTTTCAGATGTTACATTTTTTGATAGATGGCATAATTTGCCAAACAAGTGTGGTTTCTTTTGATCAGTCTCCGATACAGTTTTCTTTATCCTCAGTAACATTTCGCTCATTCCTGAACGCGTGGTTTGAGGAAATCCTTGCAGAAATTTGATACAATTTTGCTGAAATACATCGAGCATTCCTAGGTCTTTGTGTCTGATATTCAAGCAAACTTCATAGTCATCAAGGGCATCACAATTATTCTATAAAAGCTGAAAAAGGTAAGATGACAGCCTCAAACTTCATTTGTGCCAATCCCTACAAGAGAATAAAATGATTTACTGCCTTTAGTACAAGTTCTGCCTACTTTTGACAAGAAGTTCATACTGGAACACAAGAATTCCAACTTGTACGGTTTCATTTAAATTTCTTTTAATATGATTGCATATTTTCCAGTTACTCTTCTCCCATGTTGCTTGTATTTTCTGATTAGAAAGCAATTCACAGCTTTTACTAACGTTGATGGTGAGGTTCTATTTTAGGGAGTCTTTCTTCCATATATCAAACATATTTTGCAAATGGATAGGTGTGTTTGCAAGCCGATTTATATCATCGGCTAACGTTGGATTTCGAGATGGAGTGGACCCAACAAATAGGTAATTTTTTGACTCCTATGATTCAGTAAAAGGTTATTAATGTAAACAAGGTATTAAAATGTTCATAAACACCTCAGCACAATGCTTTGTATATTTTGAATACGGTTCATTTATTAGACGCAAAATTTTCCTTGAGTGCCGAGATTTCCGAGTTTTAGGAAAAGTTCGGCATAATTCACAGTGTCAAAGGCCTTTTGAATATCTAAGAAAACAGCAAACACTCTTGATCTTAGTTCTAAACGGAAAAATAGCTTCATGTAAATTGAAGGATGCATTTATAATACTCAGTCCCTTTTGAACCTCCTGTTTTCGGCGTTATTGCACAATCTAGTCAATGCAAAGAGAAGACACAACAACTCTAGTCATCAAATACTTGGCAAATTTAACATACCAAGTCTTTGAAATTAAGAAAACCCGATAAGATTAATTTCCTGGTACTTGTGCTTTCATCAAGGTTACTGACACCTCGAGCCCACCTCTATTTCAATAATGTCTTTCAGATGCTTCAATGGTGCTTTCTATAAGAAATACCTACAAAACGGTCCGTTTTTGTGTTTGAGTTTGATGAATATCAATTAATATTAATTTTTAAAATTATTTATTGTACATTAATAGTTTATGCTTTCTTATTAATAATAATTCCACTGAAAGACATGTATTTATTTGGATTTCACTTCTATGAAGTTAAATTCTCAGGTTGTTAATGGTATCGATCAGCACATTGATTCGTCATCAAAATACGCCATAATTGTTTTTCTTTTTGACAAGCAGACTTGAGAATTGGTTAATACTGCATGTAGAATGTTTCAGAAGACAGTTGTCATCGTCAAATACATGACGATGGTCTCCAAGTTTTGTATGCCCCGGAACATCGATGGTCTCCAAGTTTTGTGTCCCCGGAACATAACTAATAGTCTTTTATTTTGAGACACAGATTCTACTTGTCTCTGCATCTTTTATCTTTTGCATTCTTCATATTTTAATTTGCTTCTCGAAACCTTGACAAAATTTTCGAAATTGTTCTGTGTCAGAATACTAATATTTATTAAATCGTTTCGCGTGCATGTATTTAATTGTGGGCACGTCTGCAACCTTAATCTTTAATAAGCTAAATGCTATGGTTGTGACACCCACCCACCCCAACAGGTTTTCCCAAGCATTCAATAGCTTTTATGTGTTTTGTACCGCTCCCGATATTATGTGTTGTTTATCCAGTAACAATTCAAAAGAATTTTGTAAGAAATTTTTTTACTAAATCATTTTTGTTTGCGGGAGTTGTTCTAAGAATCGTACTCCAAGGTTCTTGAATTCATATTCCCCTTGTTTCTTTCTCTATACCTAAAGTTTTAAAAACTTTTCTTTGTTTAAACTAAATATTTTGTTACATGGATAGTTTCCATAACATGGTCCCAATTTTCAGTGATCATGGCCAGTGATCTCGTTACTTTCCATGTATGGTGTGTATATGCTATAATGTATTGTCTGCTATAGATTTTTGTGTCAGGACCAGCGTTTGTATTGTCAAATCATTTATTGGTTGCTTCAGCATTTTTTTCCCCTAAAAACACGTACTTCTATTTATATAAAAATCTATATTCTATTCTTCATTGCATGCACACGTATTTCCGACCATCTTGACCGTATATTCATATTTTAATTTTAAATTTAAAAAAAATCGCAGTTGTTTATGTGTACGCAAAAATTAAAAATTAACTAGTAAAATAAAGCATATATTTATGTTATGTTTGTGATTGTGGTGTTTTGTTACAAATGCACTCTAATGTGTATCAAAATTATGTAGAGGTAAAAAAAAATGAAAGCAGAAAGTAGTTAGTATCCTAAACGATGATAGGTTGTTTTTGTGTTCCTTGCATGTTTCTGTTCTGTGTGTCCATGATTCCATGTATGTGATTTTCATTGACTCTTACTTGCCACAGTACATGTAGCCCTGTCCCCATGTTTCTTCCTGTACCTATCGTAATGTTAAAGATACAGAAATATTAGTCTACTACAGACCATGCTCTATATTAGCATACAAATAAATTTCCAGTTTAAATCAGATGATTGTGGGAAATAATCGATCAATTGACGCCATCTATAGTCCAGGTTATTCAAGGGAAGATACTCTGATATTGCGGTTATACCGAAAAAATATTTTTACGATGGCATATACTTGTCCTAATGTTTGGATAATGATGTATATGCTGCACAAATTGTAAATCAATTTGAACGTTGGACGTTACTTCAATGGCTCCCATTCTGTTACCTGTACCCTCCAACAACAACAACTTATCCGAGAGAATTAAAATAATGCATATGTAACCTCTTAGGACGGAAGAGGGGTGGACGTGATGGTGGCTCCAGAATTGTCGGTGAGAATGGGCACATCAGCATAAGCATAAAAGTACATACCGACCACAGACTGTTTAAACAAAGCCAGGTGTTACAACGAAAAGTAATAACTCGTGTACAACAAAGTTTTAAAATGAACACCTGTCAATTGCGAAAGCCACCAGAAAACAACAACATTAACATCCTTCATATTTTGACTCTAATTTGCTACCATAGATTCGATCTCTTGCTGCTTGACAAATAAGGTAAGTCACTAAAGGTAGCCGGATTAAAGAGCATAGGCGTTGGTACTGGTTTGGCAGCTGGTTGGGAGTAGCTGTTGGTAAGAGCAAGGCCTTCGCAAGTTTGTGCTGAACGAAACGGCGCCCTGGGCGAGCGTCGCTTCGACCCCCCCCCCCTTTTGGAAAAACAATTACCGCAAACTCCCCGAAATGATGCTCCTTCCCTCGGGCTTGATTTTTCTATGTCGTCAATGAATCTGCACATTAGATGCATAGAAATCATTAGTTATGGCTTACCCACTCTCCAATCCTTCTTTTATTTTTTTTTAAATGCCTTCACCCTGCGTCCCAGGCTATACCAATAATATTTTCAACCCACACCCCATAAAAGAAAAAGCAACCAAGGCCAACAATATGACTACCCTCTATTTTATTTTAAAAGAAAAACAAAACAAAACAAAAACAAACAGAAACACAACAAAACACTCTCCTATCCACCATTTAATAAGAAAGAATCCCTCAACCCACCCACCTGACAATCCTGAAAATTTGTTAAAAAGATTGTAAGCCATCTACTTTCCTATTCTCAAAATTTAAAAACAAAATCCTTAGGCCACCACCAGTCTGTCTTTTCTTTATTTTCCAATAGAAACCCAGTGCCCTCTACACGACAGAAATAAATTAAGAGCCGTTCTAAACCACCCTTCTTCCTATCCCCTAAAATTAATAAAACATTAGGCCACCCACTCTACTATCCTGCAATTATGTTCTATAAATAAACAGCAGCAATTTAGTATGTAACATTTTTTCTGTCATAAATAGTTCCAAGTCTATCTGCGGAACTTTTTCACCAGCTAGACAGATAGTACCACATATTCCAGGAAATTAATCAAATGAAGTCATCCTAAACTTTAACAAATGAATTAGATATCCAACAATTTAACAGGAGGCATGTTTAACAAAATGATTCAAATTCATCAATCAACATGACTTAGAACAAATAATGTAGATATTCAAGAACCTAGCAAATGACTTGGCCATCTAAAATGTAAACCCTTACTATCATAGTTTAAGAGTTCCCAGTCTATAAGAAGAACTTTTTTCTGATACCATACAGATGCCTCTACACTCACCAGTACTTTATTCAGATTCAGTCGGGAACTTCAAATTAAAACCTCATAATATAAACGATTTTTACTTCAGGAACTAATTAAGAATTATAGATACTTAACAACTGAAATTATGAAAATACAAAAGAGAAAGATTTTGCACAGCAGGTGTAGAATAGCGCTTTAGGCTAAGTCGGTTAATTAGGGTACAAAACCTTTTTGCCCCGCGTTAAGGTAGGAGCCAAACGGGTTTTCGTCAGGCGCTGGAAACAGAGGCCAAGAACCAGAGGAAACAGAGATAACCGGTTGAAAACGGTTGGCAATACTTCAGCTGAGAAAGTGTTAGTGGCTAAAACTGGGCGGACGGAGTTTAATGACCAATCATGCGTTGTGAAATATTGTTACGCGCACAAGGCCAAGCATACGAGAGGGTGGGAGTGGGGGCTCAATTCCATCCATGCTGGAAGTGTGTAACTGGAGCAGCTGGAGTAGGGGATAGGATTTGCAATGAGCGCGACGCTTTAGTGTACAGAAAGCTTGCAAGAAAGAAGTAAAGATCAAAGTGCTTAACCAAATGGTAATTTTCAGCAGATTGCTAGCTGTTTCACAGGACCAGACGAAGCCAGAGGTAACCGGTTGAAATCGGTTGGAAATTTAATCCAGCAACGCCCGGATTTGGTGGGTCTATCCAGGAATCATACCTACGAAGTTGGTACCTCATATAAAATTTGTCAGCTAGAGACTATGACAGCTATTGGGGACACCCCTCTGTACACCTGATATATTAAAAATTTCAATTAGGGATACGCTCGGTACAGAATACATACCAAATAGTTCACGTTTGGGAAATATTGGCAGACCATACCGGCGTGTGTACTATAGACAAATTGTCATTCAGAGATTACAGAACGCATAGTATACAGTTGGACGAGGTTATTCGTAGCCTTACGCACCTACTACAAGCCTGGACCATCAATTCCCAAACGTAAGCAAATGGAGTGGTGTCGTTGGAGGCAAGACATCAAAATCCTATGGCTCAAAGGTTTGTGCCAGCCCGAAGGCGTGAGAGGTGAGAGTCAAGGCAAGAGGTCGAAAGGCCAGCGCCAAGGCATGAGTGGACAGGTCTTTGAGATATATGTCAAGGCTTCCAGAATTCGTAATGCGGAGGTCGGGCGCGTTAGTAAAGGACCACCGAGCAACAGTCCCCCAAAACAACAGGCTTAAAGCATATGCGATGGCATCCCTTCACTTCATATCGTTAACGGTAAACGAGGTTGTTGGTCGTGAGCTACGGCAGTTCGGTGGTGTAAAGTTTAGCCATCTGCTTTCAGCTAGGTTGAAAACACAAGAAGGCCAGCGAAACTAAGAAATCAAATGTGGATTGCTACTTTAGAAACAAAACTGCGACGGAGCTAACGCCATATGAAACTGAGCAGCTAGTCCATGACGCAAACATTAATACTGAGACGCATCGAATACAATATGTGCAAGGAATCTGAATGTACATTCATTCGTTGCATAGCTCTTGACCTCGGACTGTCACAGTTGAGTCAATTCCAAGGCCAAAGATACGTACGGACTTTGAAGTGCATTCCGTCGACGGCAGGGGAAAAATGACAATCACGCGGGAAATCCTATATGCACTCTACCCTGTCGGTGTGAACACAGATAATCCAGGCACGTACAGGAGCGACATGTACGAGCTAGAGTTTGAAGACATTGAGTTTCCGGTTAAGGTTTGTGATATCCAGAATCCGGAAATATTAGTCAGGCTTTTAGCTGAAAAAGGCAGGCATTATCCCATAGAATGTTAGGGGCGTAGTTAGGTGGCATGCGATAGATCTAATGTCGCTAAACGATGGAGAATCCACTACATTTGGATCAAGGACTCAAGTCGACTGGTATATAAGCAAACCAAGTATGAAGGAAACAACACGTCTGAAGTCGGTTCCTCCACGTCCCTCGCCTTGCCGACTTACTGGAAACCCACATGAATAAAAGAATAGGAGAAAAGCCTCAGAGCGTGTTCTTGCCAGAGCTGGGCGTGCAAAAAGCCCGTGCTCTATCGTGGCGAGTATGCCCTGGCGATCTTCATTAGGCACCTGTAGGCTGACCTAGAAGACATCCGCGAGGTCTTTCGGAACGGTATGGAGATGACCAATGATGGGGATGACTGGAGGTGTTTTCGGGAAGCTGTAGACTTCCACTTTTGCGGTGGAAAGCTGGGGTTGGATACGGCAAATATTGAGGTACCTCCCATAATGCATGTATTCTCAATCTGCGAAGCTACCCAGAACAGAAACTTAGGTACCCGTTGGGTTCCATAACCTGCGAGACTACGACATTCACCTAACTACTGAGGCAACTGGAATAGTATTACCCAGGGGCCGGTTGTTACTTCATTATCATCCATTGGAGACGCTATGGCGGAATGTGGACATTACTTGCAGTCTTTGTAAACCGATCTTAATTGCACATGATAACACCACTTTGTAAATCAAATCATCACACGAAAATCTTGCAATCTTGCAACTTTTTTTGTGTCTCTGCCGAAAGAGTTATCGTTAAGTGCTATTGACACAATGTCTATATACATCCTATGGGATTTCAACCACTCGGACCATCCTGGTTTTATCTATAAAAAAACTGTTTCATACTTAGCATAGCCATGAAGCTGCGACCAGACTAGAAACATTATCAGTCGATGATGGAATATTGGAGCAGCTCGTAAAACAGGTGCCAGATATGGACAGGTTATACAAACCACTGATGGAAGAGTATCTGCGCAAAATTTGTAGCTGACACGTACTGGTTCAAATTGGGAATGAAATGATGTTTTAAAGCAAATGGACATGGGTTTTGCAGAGCAATATCAGCATCCTGGGATCAGTTAGGGATATTACACTTTATATCAAACTTTTCATTGAGAATTTACGTCTTTTTACACAAAACTTCTGAACCCACAAAATGTGCGACTAAAACTAAATCTGCGAGCCTCAGACTTTCTTTCCTTCTTGCTAGTTGAGGCCGTACAGCTGTACGCTGTCTGCAAAACCGCACGCAATAAACAAGGTGGATGTCGTTGATACCACGCTAAAACTTAGTTTAAGCTAATCCTCAATGAGATTGACAAGTGTACAGCCATCAAAGACGAAATACAGTCTGTCGCGCACAAGGCACTCACTTCTGTGGGCATCGACGGGGTGGAAAAAGATTCAAAAACCCGAATTAATCCCAAATGGAAAGGTCTAAATCCCGAAAGGAGATTTGAAAAGTCTCGCCGTAAGTTCTCAGTAAGCTGTGTTTAGTCGGACGAAACGACAAGAATGTCGTTCCAACATTCTACTTGCAATACTCAAGTTCTAAGCATAGGGCCTATTCCAAGCGCTTTTCCCTCGCCACATGAAGTTGTCTAACAGAGGGTCGTAATGTTAGAAAATAGATCCAGAAAATAGTATATGGGCCTGTCCATATAACAATATTTTTTTTTTAACCAAGCTCGTTATCGTAGCTTGTAAGCGGTAGTGAAGGAAACTAAAGTCATAATCGCGAGTATGCTACAACGCCCGACATGTATGTAGCCTGTCACTTTGCTAAGCCCAGCTATAACGTCATGTATAAGCTATCATCTACTGTCTTGGGAATATTACCGCAGCCACATGTTTGATGTCTAACGGTTGCCGCGGGCTAGTGTTAATCTCTTACGCAAGGTTACATGACCGGCCGGAGACCGAAAAAATTGAATCGACAAAGGCGATAGATCACGCCATCTAAACATGGGCGTGTAGTTATCACACCTAGTTGTTAAAGATTAGTCTCAAGATCAAAATGAAGTCTACGTGGTGAAAGTGTCGTATTGCTATCCGTCCCCACGTTGACAGACAGCGGGAGGGACATTGTCCGCTAAGTTTGATTGGATCGGTTCACAGCGACATCCATCGGAATTGATATAGAGAGTGTGATTACAATTTAGATCCGAATGATAACTTTCCTAACTCGTAAGCGAAGATTTAGTTTCGCCTAGGTAGCTTGCTGAGCAATAGGGTTACTCCGAGAAGAGCCACTCGTAATCTAGCGGTAAAACTTAGAAGTAGATTCAAAGGAAAGACAAAGCTTCGAAAAGAAAGCTTTTTAGGGGACAGAGAACTTCCGGTTTAGTTGAGTCCCGAGTCTGCAAGAGGTGGAGACGGAATTGAGACTAGCCCAACAGTCGAAGTCGACAGAAGTCTAGTCGGTGGAGAGTAGGTGGAGAGAAAGTGGAGGAGGAGGAAAAGGAGTCTGGAGGAGAAAGTTGAGTAGGAGGAGAAGGAGTATAGAGAAGTTGAGGAGGAGGAGAAAGAATTTGGAGAAGTCGGGGAAGAAGAGGAGAAGGAATTGGGAGAAACAGGAGAGAGAAGAATACCACAGATAAGTATAATACAATGACATGTGGAAATCGATCTCACACTGCTAATCAAGTGATGCAATAGGCTATTAAAGGGTCGAGCGGAAGGAGTGTAATTGGAAATTTGAATCATTTGATTATTGTATTGCTATTAAATTGTTAATTATTGAATTTCAACCCTATTTTGTATGTAACTATCTAACCGTCGGTATTGCTGACTGGGGGCTCGGAGCTTTACATCCATCTTTCACTAATTTAACTTCCAACCAAAATCGAGCCTGGGTGGGACTTCTATAATAGTTTAGATAAAATATTGGGCGCACCCCACCCCAAACATAACGAACCCCCACATAGCCTTATGATCTTTGCACCATCATCGAGCGCAGGGAAAAGCTATTGAGCTCCTGAGATGAATTAAATAATTCCTCTTTTGTGTATGAGGGGTTTGGGCGGTGAAATGGGGGCGGGGACTTTTTGATTCCTAATTTCCCGCAGGCTAGGGGATGCGAAGAAAAGTTTGGTTACCACATGCTGCATCTTGTGGTTGCCCCTTGTCATAACGCTGGGCGAAAGGGGTTTTGGCTTCTACTTTAGCACAGGACAGAAAGGTTTTGGAAATACATTACCTGCGGAGTCCAAACAATTCTACATTTGCTTGCGTAAATGCTCTTTACTCGATATTTTATAATTTCACATACATACGATAGAGCTAATGACATTATTAGTCAGTGCATACAGTTGTTATAATTCTTCTAGAGAAATAAAAATCTGATTTCATGTTTGGTACTTCGTGGTGGTACATTTTTGTTACAAAACGATATGGCGATAAAAAATAGGTGGCACAATATGTTATAAAATCAATTTTCAACGTTATCATATTTATTTAATGAAGGAATAAACACCTGAATAAACAGTATGTAATTATACAAGAAACTGATTAATTGTCAACGGTGATTCGTCTAGAGATGGACAACGAAGTAAAACAATTAAACGTTGTTAAAAATAATGTAGATAAGATTGATACAAATGGCGAAAGTGTTGAAATCGGGACGATAGTATCTACAATCAGGACTGTAGTACAAACAAGCATTTATTATTATGTTTATGGCTACAGGAGCGGATGTAATTTAGTTTCAAGTAGATTAACTAGATATTTAATAGCTATTATTTCTTTCTTATAGCTTTTCTAGGAGCTGGGTTTTTTTTTTATTACTTTTCTTACTAAAATAAATCTCTTAGTACAGGTGCAATGAACAGGTTAATCAATGCAAGAATGAACAGACTGATATTATTACCCAGTAAGGAAATTACTTTTCCAGCTATTGTGAAAATTAGTACATTGCACCACAAATTATATAAGTCAATGCTACTGCCTTCTTAGCTAACTGAAACAAATAATTGGCAATAGGTTTCATGCGTGTTTAAAATTTATTAATAGATGAATGGTCACCTCGACTCCATCTACACCTACCGAAGTTCCGCCTCCTAGTGTAAAATCTTTTACAATATTTGATATGATTAGATACTAATAGATGAAAAAATAACAGAAATTGTAAAACCTTTTACCTTTGAACAACTTGTTATTGTCTTTCACCTTTCTACACCTCTCTCTATAGTTTATTTCTATCTTATTAGTGCATTCTCAAAAGTTTTTTTCTAAACCTAAAAGACGTCTAGATATTTTATTTGTTATGCTTTCAGTATTCAGGTTCTTGCAGTTTAGTTTGTTTAATCGAATCTTTTACCTTGCCATTTCTTTTTATATCCTCCTTCTCATTGTCCTGTATTTTAAAGTCTGATTTTATTAAGTCAGTCTTTGAATTAACCCCTGTCCCAATATTTTCATAAGCGCTTTCGTCTAAATAAATGGTGTGCTTGGCGACTCAGATCATTTCTTCTGTTAATCAGGATCAAAATGATAAAATGAAGTACATGAAATAACATGATCAATAAATAAATCTCCCACATCTTCAGGTTTTGTGAACTTCAACCATCTCTGATTGAATTCAATTGATGGAAAACTAATTACTGTTAAAGTTGTATTGGACGTTATGCTTTGCCTCATAAAATATACAACTTTTTCTCAAGCGAGGTGAATAAGTTGAAATTGTCATTGTTGTATACCTTTATTTTCTTTATTTGATCACACATTCTTCGTTTTTCTTCCCACACCTTTTAATATACTCCCTTTATACAAGTACTGTAGTATGCGATTTTGTTGAACTCCTTTATACCTTTAAGTTTGTTATATCTAATGTATTCCTTTCTTGCATTTCTTGCTGTACTCATCTATTATATTTTTTCAAATATTTTTATGCTACTAAAATTGTACAATGTAACTAATAAAATTGTAGCACTGTAATTTTTCAAGATTAAGATATGTTCAAATCGATAGAAACTGTAGTAAAATCGCGCCTTGAATAACTTGAAACATGATTTGAAAACATTACATGAATGACTATAACGAATCTTAGAATCATACTCACGTAGGTAAGCTTTGTGAATTTGTTGCAAAATATTTGGAAGGTGAAAACAAAAAGAAAAGGCCTCTGAGAGTAAATATAAAGAAACTGGATGTTTCTTAAATCACCAGCGTAATTTCTTGAAAGAAAGAGACCAACGTAGAGCTGAACTTCGAAAACAACCTGGAAAACATTCGCAAGAATTTTACAAAAACAAAGCAAAAAAGTTCAAGGATGAGATTTAGGCAGATCAGAGACTGAGACTCGAAGAGAACGAACAGGAAAGCGGAGCAATAACGAAGACTAATTCAATCAAAACGTGTTATTTGATAGGTTGTGGTTTTTGTAAATGTTGTATTTATGTATTTTAAAACACGACTAAACAGCAATGCATTTGGGCTATGTGAGAATTCCTGCCAGGCATTAAATATTCATTTATGCAAATATGTAAATGATCTTGCTAGAAACGACGGTTTTCATTGGACATTCTTGTTTTAAAAAAAAAAAACGAGCCTAGTTCCTTTCGACATTGTGACATGTGCTACTGGAAAATTTTTATTATCTGACCGGTAGTATATATATTTTAACCTTTATTAGTAATTTTATTGTACGTTTCATTTCAGCGCTGTTAATTACATTTTATTGTGTTTGCTATTAAATTTTTTAAAGTACGATTAGAAATTCGACCACTGTTTGTTGTGTTATCAGTTTTCGTGGATTAGTTGAATTGACAGATCGTTGTTATTTCACTAGTAGTTTATTATTATTATTATTATTATTATTATTATTATTATTATTATTATTATTTCAACCGTAACTATGAATTGCTTGTACGTTTTTATTCTTTGAGATTAAAGTTTTTAAATCTGAATTGAAATTATACCATACAGTATACACGGCATAAACATTTGATACCGTTATCAGTTTTCGTGGTTTAGGAAAAAGATCGCATTATTTTACAAATAGGGCAGTATTATTATATTCCAACGCTGTATTATCGCGGCAAACATGATTTTCCGATTAATTTTGGATACTTGCCGTCTAGCGGTTATTTACATATGTAAAGGCCAGTCATCTTCATCAGCCCCCGTCACGTCAGGCGTATTGGGTCCTCTGCTGTTCCTGATCTACATCAATGATTTGCCCTTCCCAAGTCAGTCTTTTTGCGGACGACAGCTTGCTGTACAGAGTTATTGACTCGGACCAGGATGCAGTATAGTTACAAGCAGATCTAGACCGCCTACAAAGATGGGAACATGACTGGCAAATTGAGTTCATTTCTTGTAAATGTGAGGTCAACCGAATCACCAACAAGAGACGGATCGTCCCAGCCATATATACCATCCATGGCCACAAAATGACGATGACATCCAAGGCCAAATATTTGGGAGTCACCATTCATAACACCTTATCATGGAACAACGACGTTGACTCTGTTATAAAAAGAAGGCAAACAACACAATAGCATTCCTTTGTAGAAATATGTCTACATGACCCGAAGAAGTAAAGGCTACGTGCTATAAATCCTTGTTACGTCCACAGTTAGAGTATACGTCGACCATTTGGAACCCATCTACCAAAGCAAACATGGGCAAGCTTGAATCAGTACAATCAGTTTACTACTGGTGATTATCGACTAACCGGCAGCGTCTCCACCATGCTCCAACATCTGGGATGGGAAGAGCTTGACGCTCGATGCTAGCAAGCTAAAGCTGTTATGATGTACTCGATTGTACACCAGCTAGCTGACATCCCAGCAGCACCATACCTCCAAAAGACAGGATATAATGCTAGAGGACATTTATGCAGATTTCTCATCCCCTTCATCAGAGTCAACGCATACAAAGACTCCTTCTTCCCATCAGGAATCTGCCTGTGGAACTCCTTACTAGCCTCCCTAGTAAACGCCAATTCCATTGATGCTTTTAGAACAGGGGTTGGTATGGGGATCGCTTAGCTCCAGACCAGGGATGCTTTTAACCTGTTTTTAGCTGCACTTGGACCTCCCATCACATGTACATAGTTCAAACCATGTGCGAGTATGTTCCAGAGGAACCCAGGACATTATTGGATGGAGAAGAAGAAGAAGCTGTAGCCAGTAAGGACGCCAGTATCTTGTAGCACAATTTCCTCTAAAATGTCAGCATTTTTTATAAGTTTACAATGAAAAAGAATGAACATCACTCTTTGGTAAAGTGCATGCAAGTACGTTGATCATCATGTACAAAACTTTGAGAAATATATTCAGTGTATCGTCAGGTGTTTGATGATTATAGGTCACATGCTGATGGTGACAAACATGTCCGGACAAAGTTAAGTCGGTAATTTCATTTTATGGTAGCCAATATTGACCAAAATTGACAAAATGTTGCTTATGATCATACTTCTAGTATGTAAATAAGTGTACAATAAAAGTTAAACTTTCAGCAATATTTCAATAATAATAATAATAATAATAATAATAACAATAATAACAAAATTAATAATAATTTTTTATATATTGATATTTGTTGCCCACATAGCATTTAAATTCATATAACTTTAAATAATATTTGTTTTTAAATTGTAATGTTGTTATTCATGGATTTCCACTTTATACTTGTGAGTTCGATTTGATCGTTGGATCCTTTCGTTTATTATGTAAATATTCTGCCAGTACAAGCGTGGACATTCCTTCTCGTAGGTAAGTTGCAATTTATGTTTATTACAATACCTGCATGCTACCATATGTAAGTTAGGCAAATATCGCGATAATATAGAGTTGTTCCCCCATGTTATGTTAATCTGAGTGGGCCACTATATGCTCTTTAATTTACACTTGCGCGCTTCGATTGACAAAGATTATTTAAAGGAATAGAAAGAGGGAAAGTCATTGAATCTTTACAAATTATAAGCAAGCAGCAATAACAAAACAGTTGTAATACGTATCGATAAGAACATTAAGTACTGTGATAATACAGCATTTCAGGGTAGTAGTGTGTATACTGAAACCGTTACTAAGGATTCATTTACATTTTTTGTGGATGCTGCATTAGGTTTCTTTCTAATTAGTCCACTTACGTTTAGTACCTTAATCAGTTTTCATTTACTGGTAAAAAGATCATTAAAGAAACCAATATGGTAGCTTTATATATATATATATATATATATATATATATATATATATATATATATATATATATATATATATATATATATATATATAGTAGTTTCCAAATTATGAAATTGGCTATGTCCCTCAGAAAAGCTTATGGGAATATGATATTGCGGGTTCTATTTTTCTGCATAGCGCTACTTATCGTGTACTTCTATATTATACATGTCCATAAGTTAATAGTTCTGCATTAGCAGTTGATTTTGAAAAATATGTGATTGCTGACTAGTACACTATTTTAATAATACACCCATGAATAAAACTGTTTCCAAATAATCTCTGTACCCCATTTCTCAAATGAAATCTTTATATTATTAACGTTGCTATGACTATAAAAATTTGTTTACCAGTTTTTCATCTGTTAATGTCCAGTTATGTGCGTGTTTGATTTAGATTTTTAACATAGGTTTTTAAAAAAATTTTCAGTGTATGCTGTGGCAGTTATAGTGATGTCTAGCACTCAGGCATCATGCCGCAGACATGTGGCATCATGTCACATTATCCTGACACCAGGCTGACCAGTCCTAACACTAACCACTTAATGCTGAGCATCAAGCAAGGCCGCTGCTAGTACCATTTTTTATAAGTCTTTGGTATGCCTCGGCGGAGGTTCGAATCCATGATATCCAATTATATTATACAAGATACCGTATTGTCAAGAACCAAGAGATCAAATCTGTGATAGCAAATAATAGTCACAGTGTGAAGTATGTTAATGTTTACAGGTGGCTTTTGTAGTTGACAGGTGTTGACTTGAAAGCTTTGTTTTACACAGTGTATTGCTTTTCATTTGAGTTTGTTTAAACAGTATTAGGCTGACATGTTCTTTCATGCTCATGTTGGTCATCCATTCTCAGCAATAATGCCAGCGATACACCACTTATCACAGGTGGCTACAGATGCATTTCTATAATTCTCATGAGTTCCTGTTGAATGGCACTGGTGGTCAAATTTATGCCATGGAATTATCATCCATTTTTCAAGTTGATTTACATTCTTATGCAATATACAATTTCCCAACATAAAACAAGTATATGCCATCATCAGAATTTTTTTTTCTTACTGCAATATCAGAGCTACCTCCCTTTCTTAACATGGAATCTACATGGCATCTGTTGATCTGTTGTTTCCCACAGTCATCTGATTTAAAGCGGATATTAAATGCATTATTATATAGAACAAAGAACAACAAACAGACTTGTTTTGATTATCTTGAAGGCCATTGATTTTATTTATTTGCCGATTGCAGACTTTAAGAGCCATGATACCATAGCAGCACTCCTTTATACTACATTTGTTAAAAAGAGCACAGAAAAATAAAGAAAGTCAATTTCTGATTGAAATCAATTTTAAATAAAAAACTAAATTGTCTGAGTCTCATAAAGTCTGTGAAATAACTTCGCATTTTTGGTCTGCTTAAAAAATGATAAATGTACTTTATACAGCTAGATCACCAAAATGTGTGGTACCAAAGTAGCTGTTTAGATTTTCCTGTGTCCATATACTTACCCAAATCTGCTCATATCCCATATGTACCAAAATCTAACCAAATCTGCCCATAACACATATGTACCAAAATCTAACCAAATCTGCTAAAACATAAACATTACAACCTTGATAGTAATCTTATTTATTTTTTACAGTCAGCTGATCATCAACATCAGAACAGTCTGTTCAGCTGGTGTAATAAGTCGAATGATAACACTGACAGTACTCTTCCATATCTGGTGACAATAACAACCATTAATGTTAGAGTTTTACACATAACACATCCATATTAATGTACATTTGCTTTTTTATATTATATAATAAGTTATGTAAATCTTTTGACAGGTGACATGTTTATTTCATTCTGTCATTTAATTTATTTCTCCCACTCTAATGGTTTGTGGAGTGGGAGTGAGGGGTTTTCAAAAAATTTGAAAAGCATAAGCCTGTTTTGTGGCAGGAGGAGGGGTGACTGTTAATAAGTACGTTCTGCAGCAGCAGTCTTCAATATCCCTTGATAACTATGATGTAAATTCAGAATATGTATGTTGAGCCAGTCACGTCAGATACATAGTTCGATGCAAAGTGGTTGATATGTCAGGCAGAGGCAATATCTGCTTAAAATTGTGAAGTGTGACATGTTGTAGTCTTGTTGGCCATAGCACACATTGTAGAAAACATTTTTTCTTCTTTGCTTTCTTACAGGACCAGTTGTGATATCTTATGATTCTGACAGATTATGCATTCCAGATCCAGATACCTCATTTGAATTTATAAAGCCATATTTTCACAACATATTGCATTTAGATCAACATTTAGATTAACCATTTTACACATATTGTCCATCACTTTTTGAATACTGCAATTCATAAGGACATATGTCCCGCATGTTGAATTTACCACCCATCTCAGTCCAGCTTCAGACATCACATCATTGCACACAACTTAGAAGAGGAATTGTCACTTTAGAAAAGAACTGTTGCTGTTCATTATTTTTGGATGATATCAAAGCTGATGATAAAACTTAGGATTCCAGTTATTTCAAATCATGACAAGGTTTTTAATATTTCAATTGTCCACAGTTTCGTTGGCTGAAATCAGAATTTGAGTCACATGCTGATATTTGACTATTAAAGATTTGTACCATATTAAAGTGTACTAAAGTCTACTAGCTGATGACACTTTTTGTACTATTATTAGAATTAATTATCTACATTTAGCTTCGAAAAGCATTGTTTATGATTTTATGTAAAATTCAAGTTATGTATTATAATTTATTTTTATAGATTCATTTTCAATTATTTCAAATGATTTTCTTTAAGAAGTTTTGTTACATAGCATTAACTTAAACTTCTGCGTATTTTTAATGAATGTATTATTAATAACTTCATCTTTGAAAATTCAGTTGTCCCAGAAATTCTTTGAAGTTTGGGGTGTACTCACAAATATACTTATACAAGCTGGGGGTACAAAAATGTACGCTGTGCACTGGGTGGGGTTGTTAGGGGTGAAAAAAATTACTGATTATTTTTTGTGTACGTGCTTTATGGATGACCCATGACATCATTATCAAAAAAAAAAAAAAAGAAGTTACTGTTCTTTGGTAAAATTATTGGATCAGTTAAGCATTATTGTTAACATGTTTTACCAGCTGACCATAATGTCATTATAGTTCATTTGCGCATAAAATATCATTGTACATTATAAGTATTTTCTCTCCATTTTGTTAACTTTGTTTGCAGATTAGTGTAGATTTTGGCTGATTTCGATAATTATATGGACCTTTGCAGATGGGTCTTATCACCTGATAGTCAAAAAGATGTGCACATGACATTGTTCCTCTGATGAAGATTTGTAGATGAGTTATATGCTAAGGACAAGCTGAGAAATGTGATGCAGCAAAGGTATATATTCCATTTAATATATCAAAGATGACTTAACAGATAGAATTATATGGACCAGACTTTGACTATCCTATACACTGCCTGAGGACAAAAAAGCCATCTAAAGTTGTCTGCCATATCTCACTACATATATGTTATACATATATATTTATAATAGGACATAATCAGTAATACAGTGAGAACATTTTAATTTGTCATATATAGGCATTTTAAAGCTGTATATTACTTATAAATATTAACATGAAAACTTTGCAATAACTGTATCATTACTCGATTTTACAATAAAGTAAATCATTTAACCATCTATTAGCCCCAAATATTTTTTCCAATAATCACTAAAGGCAACAAGTGTTATGTTTCAGTATTCAAAGAAATAATTCAATTATGTTTTAGTTATTTCACTTTCATTGTTTGTGTGTAAGTATAAGTTAGTTCAAAACACATTTTATTATTAAGTGCAGTATTAATTTTCGTTTTTATTTTTTGGTTTTTCATAGTTATGATTTAGTATCATTTGATTTTCAGCTTAACATGCTGGTTATGCAAATTACTTTCAATGTTCATGATCAGCTCTTTCATGTAATAGCTGCTGTTGTTGGTGGCCTTTGTAAAACAAGTAGATCAAACTTCAACTTTTTTACCAAGATTACGATTGAAAGCAAGTTTACATTATAGGTAATGATTACAATGAGAGAGAGAGAGATAGAGGTGAAATGCTTGATCGATATGTATCGATGCATCAATACTTTTGCTGAAATGATATATTTATCGATACAGGAGATGGAGAATCAATACAAAATGATACTTACATTATACAAGTTATTTTAGACTTTGGCAGCCGTGAATAATTATTATTAGTTTGCCTTTTCATTCTTTATATTTATAATTAATCTGAAACAGCATTTGCAGTCTCAAGCACTCATTTCTGTTAGTAAAAACAAAAAAACAAACAAAAAAAAAACAACAAAAAAAACCAAAACAAACAAAAACAACTATTGAGAATACTCGCTCACTGTCTTCAAATTAACAGAAAGTGACATGGTTCTGCAGCTGCCTCCCTCCCCACTTCATGCTAATTATCTTAACCTCATGTTCAGCATAAATGATACATACTAAATGTGTTCCAGGTTTATAATGAAGCACTTTATTCATCATTTAATAATCAATTGTATGCAAAGTTTCTACGTTGAATTGTATCTTGTCTACTTTGGTTGATTTGAAAGCTATACTACTGGTCACATGGTGAAATATATGTGTAACACAATTTTTGTTCCTGGGTAGTAAGTGTTATTTCGTAATTGCTTATGCCTAAACAGTATAGAAAATGGCTATTATTCCCCCCAGTCTTTGCTTTTGTGACCAGGACAGTGATATTTTGAAATTCGCCTATTTCCAATGAGAAATCGGGCGAATTCGTATCTTTTCGTTCACATAAAGTCAGAGAAAAACAACATATGAATCAAAATTAACATGTATTTATACAAAAGTAATACAAAAATGACCACAAAAGATTTAGAAGTGAGTAGTTGTTCGAGGTTTACGATTATACTGTAAATCACTTTCACGAATCAGTCCCCAAATGTAGTCTGTCATCATGTTCTCGTTATACTGTCCTTGGTAGCTGTGTTCAAAGTCCAGTGTATCCTGGTGGAAGCGCTCGCATTGCTCCTCCGAGTACGCTCCCATGTTCTCTTTGAATTTATCAAGATGAGCATCAAGGATATGGACTTTGAGGGACATCTTGCAGCCCATTTTGCCGTAGTTCTTCACCAGACTCTCAACCAGCTCCACATAGTTATTGGCCTTGCGATTGCCCAGGAAGCCCCGAACCACTGCGGCAAAGCTGCTCCATGCTGCTTTCTCCTTACTAGTGAGCTTCTTGGGGAATTCATTGCACTCCAGGATCTTCTTTATCTGTGGTCTGACAAAGACACTGGCTTTGACCATTGCCTCAGACAGCTTGGGGAAGAAGTCTTGAAGGTACTTGAAGGCTGCCGACTCCTTATCTAGAGCTCCGAGAAATTGTTTCATAAGGCCCAGTTTGATGTGCAGTAGTGTCATCAACACCTTCCGGGGGTCCATCAATGGCTCCAACTTGACATTGTTCCTCCCCACAGAGAACTCAATCTGCTGTGGCCAGTCCCACCTGTGGTAGTGTGCCTTGGTGTCCCTGCTGTCCCAAAGGTAAAGACAGCAGGGAAACTTAGTAAAACTGCCTTGGAGACCCATCAGGAATGCCACCATTTTGAAGTCTCCGATGACCTCCAGCCATGCTCATCATACTTCAATGCGTCCATGAAGGTCTTGATGCTGTTGTAATCCTCTTTGAGGTGCACCGAGTGAGCCAGGGCAAGAGACGGGTGCTTGTTTCCATTATGGAGCAGCGCAGCTTTGAGGCTTCTGGATGAGCTGTCAATGAAGAGGCTCCACTCATTCTTTTCCCCGCTGTACCATCCTACAAAAATACATTTATTTCACCCATGACTAATGTGTAAGAGATTCTCGCAACATTTTTCATATGTTTTTTCAATAACATTGATAATTGTAAAACATTTTAAAATTAAAAACTTTTACAATTTTAAAAATTTTAAAAAATGTTATAACATAAAATTCCAAGCAACAATTGTCCATCTTACCTTCCAGAGTTTTTCTGCAGTGCACGCAGGTGAAATGGGGTGCCCAGGGTTTGTCTTGATCCCTGACAGGCATGCCAAAATATGCCTTGCAGGCCTCACACATCTTAGAAGATGCATCCATGGAGCACTTTATTGCTCTTGTCTTGATAAATTGGCCACAGACATAGCAAAATGTGTCTGCAGGATGCTTGCAGCCTCTTGATGCCATCTCAGAAAAATGCAGATATGTATTCACTTAGGCAGCTGGAACTAAACTGAACTGGTGGGCTTAAGACCCCATTTATTCTACTATTTATATTACTCAGGCACGAATTTAATACAGATTTCTTTGTAGCCAGAAGAAAATTTACTAGTCTGCCAAATCTTTACTAGTCCTGTCCACAAAACAATGTCACACACTTGTATTGAGATTAACAACAATTTTATTTCATAAATAGCATTATCATATGAAATTCAGAAGTACAGAAGTATAAATCCTGCTTCAAATCATCAATCCATCAATTCACATTTCTTGTTTTTCAAGATAATCTGGATCCAATTCCAGAAAGGGATCCAGGTGCCCTTTCTCATCCTCCACCTGCACTCTGAGTCCATATGAAGCCGGTCAAACTCATTCCGATTTAAACTTTTCAAGATGTTATCAGCGGTTGATTCTTCTGGTGGTATCTGCATAGCTGCTTTTCTCTCTGAACTCTTTTTGTGTTGCCCAAAGCTTTCATGTACGTTTACCGATTCAGTTTTGAAGTTCAAACAATCCGCAACAAATCTGGATGTTTTCTCTGTGTTTGTTTTTGAGAATTCCGTACACCAGTTACACTTCATAATGTTCTTTTCCTTATCATAATTCAGCATTTCCCTGTCTTTTGTCCGTGACTTCTGAAACGTTCGATTATGCTTTTCCATATCATAAGAATTATTCCTCTCTTTTATGTCAGTTTCATTCAACTTTTGTTTTTTTTTTCCGGTGGCCGAACATCTTCTATAAAATGCCAGATTTTGCCTCTCTTATAAGGAGGAAATTGTGCCTCGTTTTGAATACGAGATGTTACAGTATAGCTGATGCGAATTATTAAAAGTAAGAAAAGGAATAGCACAGTGTCCTTTGTATAAGAAAGTCAGAGCAAGAAACACGTTTCAAAACACTTTGCCCCCTCCCCCCTAAAATTAAATGGTCTCTCCCTGATAAAGACTTGACTTCAGCAGGATGTTCTGCAGGATCAAAGCAGTGGCTATTGTAAACACTGTTATAAAATATTAGTATCAGAAGATAATGTTAGTTTCAGCTTGGAAAAGGTGTGTTCCCATAAAACGAAGCCATCTGACTCGGCGCGCTGTACTTAACAGCTCCAATTATGGTCTTATCATTAATATCGTAAGTTTGGTCATTGTTCCTAATTAATCGGACCTCAATGTATTGTTGAAATTAATAATAAGGAAGAAAATTTTCAAATCTTAGATGTCCATTCTCAGAGATTTTAATTCCCAACAAATGTACGGCAGTCTACTTGGATATCTCCACGTGTATTCAATTATTTGTTCATTCTTGCAAGGGAAAAAATATAAAAACTATTCTTATCATCATAGAAAAAGTAGTTGTATGGAAAGGATGTGTCACTAATGTAATCGTAATAAATTGATCTAATTCTTATAATTATTTCGAAGCAAATGTAAAATATGCAGTTTCCCATTTGTGACTATTGGAGCGTTTGGCTAGCGAGCAGAAAAATCTTAAACAAACAAACATGCAAACTAATTTCCTTGAATAGTTTTTGCCGTGTTCTTTTGTGTGGTATACCGCTTTGTAGTTTGTTACTGTGGTCAAGTGAATAAAGTGTGATACCACGTCATGTTTCATTTAATTCGTTATCAGATTAATTAGGATCAATTAGCAAACTTCCGTTGTTAATGACAAGACCAGAATTGGCGCTGTTAAGCGAAATGCACAAAATCGGATGGCTTCTTGCTATAGAAACGCACCTTTCCAAGGCAGAAATTGACTTCATCTTCTCATGCTAATATTTTATGATTGTGTTTACAGTGGTCACTGCTTTGATTCTACAGAACATCTGCTGAAGTCTCGGGCTAGTGGACTGCCACTAATTTCGAGCCCTGTTACTGCAAAGTTCTAGAAAGTTCTATAAGTTACTCCAAATTTACTCAGCACTGAATCTATCTGGAATTTTCTTGAAAACAGGTAAATTTCAAAATATCACTGTCCTGGTCACAAAAGCAAAATTTGTGGGGAATAATAGCCATTTTCTATACTTTTTATGCATAAGCAATTAGGAAATGACACTTACTACCCAGGAACAAAAAAAATATTTGTTACATGGTGATATGTTACATTGAACTCTCATTGGTGGTTATTGCTTGTTCCATTGTAGGTTAAACAATAACCACCAATCAGAAATTAATGTAGCTTATTCCCTGCATGACAAACTGGAAGTATTGGCAAAGCAACAGGGAAACTTCACACAAAAGTCATTAATTGATATATGAAGTTCTTGAATAAAGATGCATTCAGTGTGCACGATTGTGTGAATCGTGTAAAATTTGTATGCATTCGCACACTTTTGAGAACAGTGATGCGTGAAAACTCCTGCAAATTATTTGAAAGTTCCGTATATCAAAATGTGCTCGGTGAAGTACACAATATTTATTTAACCGTTCTTGTTGCAACATCTGTTTTATGGGTATGAAAATAAAAGTAAATGAAGATAAATCCGGGGTCTGAATAACTTGAGATTAGTGGCACGTTGCAAACTGTAAAAAAATTATTTGTACCTGCATAATGTCAAGTCCACAAATATGTACATATCAATTACTTCACGTATTGAGAGTGGTTGTCTAGCTTAATTCTACCACTCTTAGCTCGGATATGTTGATTTGTCCTTAATATTTATTTTAATTCTACCACTCTTAGTTCGGATATGTTGATTTTTTCATCATGTTTCCTTTGTAATGCATACATCTGCTGTTTTCCGACTGTACTTAAAATAACCATAGAATATAATATTGCATTACAGAAACACTTGATCGCAGTCTTGTGACACATACCAGGTACTCAAACAAAATATTACATATATATTTATTTTTTTCCATGTCATGTTATTTTGTATTCAATATCTCTGCCTATATTTAAATTGTATGGTTCATTATGTATTTACAATAACATCAGAAATTGAATAGAAATTATTATGTTGAGGGGGAGCAGAAAGTTTCACATTCATACCCCTTATCCATAATACTGATACAGCAAATGAGCTTAACACATAAATTAACAATTATATGGAGACTTAATACAGTCCTGGAAAAGTGCCACTGTCAATGCACAGTTCTCTTGGTATATTGACACAAAGTCTTTCAGGGATTTCTTTTGACAGAAACTGAAGCTACAGTGTCAACAACTAAAATATAGAGGCATACACACACTTAAAACATGGGAAAAATTCTGAAACTTAATGTTGTCTACATCCTTGATGAATGGGTGATGAAGTGTACAGGCAGTATGTAAAAACCGACCTTTTGTATTCTATTCCATGTGATTTCAAATCCAAATACTTACAAGTAGACCATATTGGAATAAGTCCCAGACGAAATCAGAGCACACAGTACTCTGATAAAACCTAATGTGACAACACAGTTTTGATTCAGAAATTTGCCTTTTCACTTACCAATGTGACACTGTTACGGAGACTAACTAAAATTCCTTTCAGTCATTAAACAAACATTATGATTATGCTTTTGAGCCAGCATGAGGGAGGTATTGGTGGAGAAAGGTAGGGACTTAATTCTGAGCACTGGCTTAAATTGAACTCAGATGTAAATAGGAGTGATATAGTATTTTTGAGAATTAAAAATATATTATGTAAGATGGTTATATTTTTATTACTTTTTGTTTTGAACCATGGAATTCCAGGTTTTTAGACATATAATGCAATTTATTTCTTTTTCTATTGTTTGTTCAGTTGTCCATCAAAGATGGGCCATTCCAAAGCGATTACAACATCAAAGGCAAAGAGAAACGTGTTACCAGACTACGGTATATTTTTTGGAGTATGTTATTCATAATGATTAAGGTTCATTCTTACATTCAGTTATTGTGTTTCCTTATCATACTGGATACTGCACACTTTGCAGACCATGTTTTCTGATTTGCAAGTGTTGGTATATTTGTTAATGTTGAATTCATCAATAGTCCTGCTGCAGAATGTTGTTGTGTTTTGCATATGTCTGCCAGTTTTGCATGCAGTATTATCAGCAGGTTTTGTTATGTCGTGTGTGTTGTTATTGCAGTTATTGTTGTCAGAGCGTGCATCCACTTTGGCTCCGACTAGAATATCCTTTATGTTTTTGTGTCTGTGATGATGCCACTGGTTTATGGGTAAAAATACTTTTGAGTGAATCACATGATTCCACAATAGGCCATTATTTGTGTATGATTTTGCCTTTGGGATTGGTAGAGTGGAAGGTGAGAACAAATTGAAATCATTATACTTTCTGGGTACCTAAGTAGGTTATTTTTGGTTGGTTTTGTTTTTTATTTGGTAATGGCATATGTCACTTTGTTGTCACTAATGTTTAAGGTGTTCCTTATATCTTTTTTCAGGATTCAGGTTTTTGCAAGCCCCATCCTCAATGGATTTCATAAGCTTGGCAGGAGATGCTTTCCAATCATCAACCGTTTCTTACTCTTGCTAACATAAACCTATCATCACAAATTCAGTAAATATGCTCTCTCAATCTTCAGTCTGATCATGTATCAATAATATCCATTTATCCATATCCATACTGTTCACAATCTGGACATTTTAGTTTATAAGTGGTCTTTGTTAAACAATTCTATTAAAAAATAAAAAGAACAAAATAATTTACTTTTGTACTGTGCTTGCAAGTTCATATTATACAATAATTCTGAACCTTAATTTTGTGTCCAAAAATGTTTCTAATACATTATGATTTCATACCATAGCGTACTTTACAAATAACCATGATGACCACCAAAAGTGTCAGTACTAATCTTGGTTTATAAAGGTGTGATGTTGGGCAGGGAAAAACAATTTGGTTTCCATGTAATACCATGAGAAAATGCATTGCTATATTGAGTGTTTGTGTTTGATTTCTAATGTTGCTTTAAAAAAATTTCAGTCACACCTTATTTTGTTTGCATGTGTCATAGCATATAGTGAGGTATTGATCTTTAGCACTGGGACATCATGCTGCATACATGTAGCCTAATTTTCTGCCCAGTCACATTATCCAGACACCAGGATGACCAATACTAACACTATCCTCTTAATGCTGAGTCCTAAGCAAGGAAGCTGCTAGTACATGTACCATGTTTGTAAGTCTTTATTATGGCTGTCTAGGTTCAAGCTCACGGCCTTCTGCTTCTTAACAATGGAGATGTTGATGTTAAATGGCTCTTATCTAGACCATCATATATTCTAACAGGATCATTTCTAATTGCTAACTGTTTGATAAGTTTTAATTACTTTCTTTCAAGAATGAATTGTCTTGCTTCTATGAATAACATTATAATATTTCCTACATTTAACAAATGCATTTTTAGACTTTTTTCACTTTCTGTTATGTGCTAAACATCTGAATCAGAGACTTATTAACAACTATGGATATAAAACACTGAAAAGGTATACACTATATAACTTACATCAACACAATCTGACATGCTGACATTTTTCTTTACAGCTGTGATTTTTTTTCCTGCTTAAAAGAGTCGTGGTGGGAACATTTTGAAAGTAGCAGGCCATGATGATAAACCATTCAGTTTGTTTTCTGTAACCTTAGATTCTTGTTTGAACAGGAATAAAACAGAACCATAAAAGAACTTTGGTTGACTGCATTGCATATTTTCATTGAAACATATACCATGTGTCCCAAGACTCAATTTTGACAGAATGATTTACAAAATCTACTTGTAGAGCTTTTGCACATTAAACCATGGATCAGGGGTAATATATGCTCATTTGCATAAATATGTCACTATAAATTGCCAGCTTGCCGTAATATCTGAATTCTGATTAATGACCACAAATAATACCAAAGATACCCCGAATGATGAAATGAGACATTTGATACTTGAAAATATAGTTTTGTAGATTATGGACAAAAGATTATCACTCACTTTTAAATTCTTGATTTTTGCATTATCTATAACAGGTATGCGTGCTGCAAAAAAAAAGACACAGCTCTGATAGTTAATCATCTTGTATCATCAATAGAGACCACCCGGCAGAGAAAATGAGGTCATATCCATTCATTATCTCCACTGCTACTAATGGTGCCATAAGCAAACATCATTCTTCAATTGTGTTTACTACAGGTCATTTTGACATGGCAATTCGGAATTCAGAGCATGCCAGTTAGTAATGGAACAACAGCAGGTAAATGATTTCTTGTCTTGCTCACAGTTTTTAATGAGATGTTAATCAGCTTAAAATAGTTGTAATTACACTGTTTTTTGAATTTGTGATACGTAATCTTTAAATTCATAAACAAAATTTAATTTTATAACAGTTCATTCCATTTTAACAGTTAACATACAAAGATTAGGCTTGCACCAGCTTTCCAAATCTCCCGATGTCAACACTTTTTATAAACTGCCAAAAGTTAATTGACATTTCATTCATGAATTTTGCCAGTATATTTCGGTCTGTCCAAATGAAGGCAAGTTGCCATTGTCAGTCAATGCATCCATGTGATGGTTTAGTGTCACATGCCAATTGAGTTAGAAAGGTGCTGAAAATATTGCATACATTGATAACCAATTTACTGGTAATGGCACATGTTTTAACAGCATTAGTGCATATAGGTATGTTACTTTTCCTTAACAATGTAAATGTAGCCGTTAGCCTTTGCTGAAGCCTATTCCCCTAGTTGAGCATAGGCCATCAAAAACCCAGCATCCTCTGTCCTGGGTACTCTGTTTCAAGCATTTTCCATGTATTTCATGCCTCAAAGTCAAATGACCATGCTGATTACAACAACATTTACCAGCTATCATGATTTCACTACATTATGGACTCCAACATTAAAAATTTATAAATGGAACATTTTAGCATAATGAAGAGGCTGAAGATTTCTTATATTTTCAAAAACTTGTATCGGATCATCTTGGCATATCTGGAAATGGAACTTGTCAATCTACTAACACATTTGTCAGAAGTGAAATAAATTATCGGTTCGTTAAGTTACTGTGAGAAAAAATGGGAATAATGCTTATGGAAAAATAAGACTTCTTGAAGAGTGTTTACATGTTTATGCTTACAATTCTATCAGTTCTTATTCAACGATAGACACATACCTACAATGTAAATTGACAGTTAAAAAGTAAATGTACATAAATGAAATACAGAAAAAGAATAATGTGGCAAAAACTTGCCATAATTTATTATTTACAACATTGAATTATCAATTATACACACACTATATAAAGATAATCTTTAACTTTAATACTATGTTTATAATGTCATTATGCTTTATTAGTAAAATATTCCATGAAATTGTTGTGGCACATTGATGGTGAACATTTTTTGGCTGCATCATTTCAAGTCATCTTAAAGCTATAAATTTATTTCTGTTTTTTTTTTTCAGTTCTGCTTCAGTTTTAGGAAACGAGAATACATAAAAATATGTAAGTATTATAACCAAGAACCACACAAGGCGACATATCAACACTGGTGGCTGTTGCAAAAAATCCTAAAGTACATTAACAGTAATTGTTTACATAATCTGCACAGGGTGAAAATGAAGCATAGAGACTGTGTCATGCTCTTTAAAGGGAATGCCCAACTACTAATTTAATTATTCACTGATTAATAAATTGGAAATACATCTACAGTGTGCTAAATTAATTTCGCAGATGATAAGTATTTACAATTACCTTAGAAATGCACTGGTTAAAGTTTTGTGTAAGATTAAAGGTATGTATTATAGTCTATGTTATTGCTTCCCTACTTCCATTTTCAAGCATTAAACTTCATTTGTTTATGATCACGTATTTTGATGGTCAAAATTAATCTCATTAGGCCTTCTTAGTTCAGATTTAACTATGTTACAGCCTTACCCATGATCTCACTACCTACTACCAGAGTGGCTGGGGGAAATATCTTTTTTTTTTCAAGACCAATTTATAGTTTTTAAGATTTAAATATGAGAAACATAATTTAAATATATTTTTGTAAGTCATATCCAAATGCAAATGTGGGTGGGTGGGTCATGAAACATCTTTCTTGGAATCGTCGACCAGGAAATAACACAAATCATACATGTACATATACATCCATTGACTTTTCTTTTTCAATTTCAACTATTCATGTCAAAAGACAAAAACAATGATGACTTAAATCTATAAAGGGGGTATGACTTTAAATGCCATTAAGACATTTTCCTTAGGGAAGTATAAACAGATTGTAAATTATTGCTTTCATTCATTTCAGTCAGTTCAGAATAAGTCAGATATTCAGTTGGGTTTTAAGAACTTATCTGAAGAAAAGCATTCCCAAGGATAAAAGACACTGTTGACTTGGTCAGTTCTCTTTCCTTTTGTACATAAATACACATATATCATTATTTTCTAGAAGACAACAAAGATACCTACAACAAAATCACAGACTGGCAGTTTCACATTATGTTGCAATTAATGTGGTTGGTGGACTTTTACGATGCTAATGATCTTTCTAATTTAAAGATGAAAATATTCTGTCATCAGATAGAGTGAACAAATTAACTTTACTGCTATTGACATTTATGGAGTTGAAAATTCAAAATTTACATGGAGTTGATACCCTGGCCAGGTTGCTAAGCTCCACAGCAGATGATTAAAACAATTTTTTTTGCCCCAATCATAGGTCAGAAAACCTAGAATGTATGTGCAGGTAGTAATATTGGTCTGCAGGCTGTTTTCAATGTTTCAAATGTTTCCGTCAAAATTTGAACCTGAATTGTAAGAAATAATATCAATGAAGAAACACCAAACATTTCATTAAACAAACATTTCTTGTTAAATTTAATTCTCACTTATACATCTTTGACATGATGTTGATACATGTATGCAAAACCAACAAGGAATTAGTTAATCAAAACAGTGTAATAAAATCCTTCAAAATGCAGTTCCAGGTTGGTAACCACAGGTCTGTATGATTGTAGATCTTTTCAGTAAGTTTAGTAATTTAAAGAGAAATTGTTTTAAAAAACAACAGTTTTTTTTTCTCATATTTAATTCCTGACTGAAAGTGTTTATCTTTCAGATCCAGTGCTAATGTCATTCTTGAGAGGAACAAGGTTGTTCTCCACTGAAAGCCATGTACCTGCTACAGATTGCAGATTTACACTGAGAACAGCATTACGTTTCGAGACTTACCATTTATTATTGCCAGACATATTTGTTATTTGTATAGCTAATTCATTTTTACAATAATAATCAAGAAAGAGTGTGCTTTCTGATCACACATGCTGAAGTTCTCATGCTTTCACTCTTAACAATGCAGTATATGTTTTCTGATGTTATTCTATTTTAAGAGCAATTAATAAATAATAATTCTTTTTAATAATTCTTTAATGTATGAGTACAGTATAAGTGTAAGGTTTTCAACATGAGATTGCAGAAAGCATTACAATGTAACCTGGATACAACTTTTCTTCACAGCCACCTATGACAGGTTGTTTGTCCTGGTTCACAAAAGTGATTAATATGAATGGCAATTCAATACTGTGTTCTTCATAATTTGCACCCATTTCATTCAGTATGTGCTTTAATAATATTTTAACTATGATATATCAGTTTAAAGCAGGTAAGAGGCTGTCCATAAAAGATGTCCTACTTTTCAATATTTTTTTACTACCCCAACCTACATCCTCCATATATGGACAGCCTCTGACCAGTGTATGGGTTATATTGTGATTTGTAAACACCATTAATTTCAGTGAAGCCATAATCAAAATTTATATCCTAAGACATTGCATTTTTAGTGCACGAACTTTAGTATTTAAATAAAGACTTGTTTCACATGTCTTGTTATAAAAGAGAAATGAAAAATAGCTAATAGTAATGTCCATCTTAGTTACATTTTAAATCTTTTTCATTGCACGATTTCAAATTCTATTTGTATTCAAATATTGTTGTCTTCACTGTTTCTCTGTACTAATACAAAAGGTAATAAAACATTTAACATCATCAGACATTTCTTTCATTACTTGCATGTACATAGGACCATACTTCTAGGCCAAAAATTATCATGATTCTAAGCCTCCAAGATGCATATTTCTTAACATATGTAAATGATTTAATCAAAACTACTTTATTTTAATTTACAGCTTCCATTCTTAATTTTATGCCTGTCATCTCACAATTATCAAATGTAGATGTCTATTCAAAATTAAAATCCATATTAGTCACTATACATAGAGTGCACAGGCCTACAACAATCTTATTAGACATAAAATTAATAATTGGAAATGATTTAAACAAAATAATAAATAATTCGCTTTCATGAAATTATTTCACATTCAAGACACAGACACACAGACAAGATTACTATTTTCTTGGGCCGCTGGCGCCCTGTTTTCATGGTGTCAAGATAAAAGTGACTGGTTTGGATATCATGCTATATGTTGGCATCATAATTGCCAAATGCTGGACACTGATATAAACAGGCCGAATGTTTTAGGATATCGCCCTGTGAGCTCAGGGTTTATAAACTCTCATTATTAATGTCACCACATAGATCCCATCAGGGTGTTCAAAAAATGGCATTAACAATATAAAGCCTAGCTTGACTTAAATAAGTCCTACCTCAACAGAAGATTCTCAGCAAAATAATTTCAGGTATATCAGCAGCATATTTCAACAATCACAGTATGGATATGTTGTAGATTTGATACTTTCCATTCCCCAACCAGTAGGTTACAACTTTAGTCCTTATAGTAATTAAAACAGGACTTCTGATAGCCTGGGCTACTAAGTTTTAGTTTCTTGGCAGCACATGCATTAGCAAAAATAATTTGTTACATTATTGGTGATCTTCAATCAGGACAATTGGAACTTTGCCCATGCTAAATTCAGACAAGAACTGCATTTATTTTCTCCTTCTCTCCAATTCAGTACAGTTACATATGTATAAATGGCTACAACAACAGCACACTCTGATTTTAAATTGCAAAGTGAAAAACAATGACATTAATATCAGCCTTTTAGAAGAATCAGTTGTGATTACTGTTGTTATAAAGCCTATATTCCAGGCTAATACTATAAGACAGTCTGCTTTAGGTGTAATGACCAAGATGTCATCACATCAGTAACGTCTGGTAATTTTGTTATGCGGTTTGCTTTGCTAGATCGGCCTTGGCCAGACATATGTAAAAATGGTTAGTCCGTCCGTCTGTGACATACAACGCCCCCATAATGTGAAATGAGTGTTTTGTACTGTAGCAAGTGGACAGACTATCCGAGTTTTACGATACCTAAGTCTCGAGATGTGTCGAGGAGATTAATACGACGATACTTCGGTGGTGTAAATCGGTCGATGCATTTGGAGGAAAATCTGGTTATTGTTAGTTAGGGCTTATGGTTACGGTTTTTTGTTAATAACTTACGGACAAATAGGGTGATTGGATGCATGTTTCACTGCAGTACGTGACTCGTGGAGCCCTATGGATATGTACTTGGTTCATGAAAAGCATTACTTAGGTTTGGGTAAAAAAAAGACTTTTGTCAATTAGGGTTAGGATTAATCTATGAAATAACTATCACTCAATATCTCGGTAACGCCAGGGAATTTGATAAAGCGGTTTCCTTTCCTATATCTGTCTTGATGAAATCTTTTTGAGATAATGGTTAATTTGTCTGTATGCAGCCTATAGCTCCCCTTATAATGTGAAATGAGTTTTTGTTCCTGTAGCTAGCAGATGGAACATCAGTTTTACGACAATTATATCCAAAGATGCGTCTTGAGATTAGTCTGTCTATACCTTGTTGAGGTTGATGGAATGATTTTGGGGCAAGTTTTCAGTGATAGCTGGATCTTGTAGTATTTAGACGATTTTCGTCTTCGGTGAATATCTCGGTAACCCCTACGAATTACTTCAAGGCATTGGCACTGCCAATTGTGCCCAGAAAAGACGCACACTGAGATATTTAGCCCATGCAGGTAGCTTGAGGGATTACGGAGATACGTGGATTTGCGTGCCATAACAGACCCAGTATGAGATAAATTGTCAAAAAGCCTCTCTTCTTCCAGGCTAGCACTGTATGACAGCCTGCTTGAGGTGAAATGGCCAAGTTTCTTCACTGTTTTGTCGATATCTCAGTAACGACCTGGAATTTTGGCATGCGGTTTGCTTTGCTAGATCGACCGTGGCCAGAAATATGCAATAATGGTTAGTCCTTCCGTTCGCGACCTACAACGCCCTCGATAATGCGAAATGAGTGTTTTGTACTGTAGCGAGCGGACAGATTATCGGAGTGTTACGATAACCATGTCTCTAGATGCATTTTGAGGAAAGTAATACAACAATGTCTAGGGGGTGAAAATCGGTCGATGCAGTTTAGAGAAAATCGTATTCTTGTTATTAAGGGTTAGGGTTTAGGGTTAGGGTTTTCTGGTCATAACGTATAGACGGACAGATTATCGGAGTTTTACGAGTTGAACGACTCCCACGTGCACTGGCCTAGGGAGAATTATTCACGCTCTTAATTTTCTTCTTATTACCGCTCTGGTGGACTAAGTGCTTAGAGCAATAGTCTCGAACTAAAACCACCCTGAGGGATGCATGACGGCATTTTCAATGGCCCAAGGTCTGTACCACCTTTGTTATGTCTCACGACACCTTGTGACGCCAATCATTTTGCGGGACACAGGATACGGCTTGGCGGGTCGCGTGTTTGAGACCTTTGGGTTAGTGCGTCAGCCTCAGATGCAGGAGGTTGCGGGTTCGAAAACTGGCCGAGTCATCCCAAAGACTTATACAAATGGTACTAGCAGCTACCTCGCTTGGTGCTCAACATTAAGAGGTTAGTGTTAGAACTGTTCAGCTTGGTGTCAGCATAATATGAATAGGTTGGACATAATGCTAAATGTCTGCGGCATGACGCCACTTTGCTAGACATCACTATAAACTGCCACACTGCAGACATCGTTGCGATATAGCTGAAAAATTGTTAAAGCTACGTTAAAACTCTAAATCAAACAAAATCATTTTTTTCTTTTCTAATTAAAATATCGCTAAAGTTTTGTGGGGGTGGGGGGTTTTGGGCGATATGCCGTTACGAGTTTTGGCGAAAAATGTTGGAAAATTCGTTTAGGATTTAAGTGTATCCTTTTCTTATTATATTTGCTGTTTTCGTTGCATGTAAGTTATAGGTGGTGACTAGTGGTAAAATTTCCTCCGTTTCATCGTGCCGATTGAGTCAGAAGGGACTTCTCTTGTTTAATTTCCAAATCCAGTAGGCCTCTCTTTCCCTGAGATCTTTATCTGTAACAGCTTCAGTTATGAGGATAAAACAATTGTTCATGGAATGGTCGATGCTCTTATAATGGTTCGCCACTGCTTTTATTTTGGTTGTGGTTGATATCAAATCTGTGTCTAGTAAAGTGATATCGTAGAGTGAAACGCGTCTGCCCGACATCCTGTTTACCGCACTTTCTGCATACAATTAGGTAAATAACGTTTTGAGAATCGCAAGTCAGGTTTTGTTTCATAACGAACGTTTGGTTGTTGTTGTTGTTTGAAAAAGTTCAGCAGTTGTAAAAGACGGGCTTGTGTTGCAGCGCCTTTCCTGGCATGCTTTTGCGACTCCCGACTACCTGCCTTCCCGTCTTGAACACAATCTATGGAATGTATAATTTGAGATTTCACAATGCCGCTAAAAATCTGTTTAGGATGGAAGAAACATAAATGCCAGAGTTGGTGCATGTCGGTGCATGTCGGTAGGCTTGAAGTAAACCTTTATATCCAAACTTACCGTTACTTCAAACTTGTGATCCTTAAAGACCGTCGTATCTAAAAAGTAATTCGAACTTTAAGTGTCGCCTTCAGTTTTTTTGACGACTGAAAATTATTCAAGATATCAAGAAAATATCCCAAAGTGATTTAGTAATTAGGTCCAAGTTAAAATTACATCATCCAAAAATCGAAAATATACTAACGGAAGTAAATGACACTTCTTAAAACCTCCTCTTTCCCATTCTGCCCTAAAAATGTTTGTGTAACTAGGTGTAAACTTCATGCCCATTGTAGTACCCCATTTTGTTGGAAGCAATTCCTGTTAATTTTTCAAAGTAATTTTTTTTCCCAAACACAGTGTTAACAACTCTAAAACTTCAAGATCAGGTCTTTTCGGGTCGGGGTTATCAATGAAACAGTTCCGCAATGCATTCAACCCGTCCATTTATCAATATTTTTGGACATACTTCCCATGTTTAGAGTGACTAGAACGCTAGTTTTCGGAATTTGGACTTGTCTAATTTTATTTAAACAATCGGTTGTATCTCTAAGATACGCCGGATGCTTAGTATCCAAAGGTGCCAAAAATGAATCTATGTCTTTCGCAATGTTATAAAAGTCCCTCCCTACAACTGAAACGACGAGTCTTCAAATAGGAAATTTATAAGGGACTGAACAGGATTAAGGAGCTTTATGTATTTTGTCAAGATGTAAATTTGCCTAGATTTAATATTATCAATTGGGTTTAGGTGGCCCGTATGTTTCTTAGTTATAAACTTCCCATTTACTAATCTATGCACAATCCCAGTTATCTCTTTGCTAGTTTTCGGATAGTTTGGGTTGTCTAATTTTCGGTAATGTTTCTATTGGCCAATTGTCTTTCTACTTCCCAAGCATAGTCTGCTTTATCCATAATCACCGTGGCTAATCCTTTATCGGCTGTCCTGATGACAATATTCTCATCTTGCTTTTAGGTTTCGATCGCTGCCCATTCGGTCAAGGACAGATTTTGTTTTTCCTGTACGCATCTTGATTGTGATACTTGCTTAAAAGTTTGGTCTGTTATTTTTCTCACACTTAACGGCAGGGTTGAAGGCGGCGTGCACTAAGAACTTTTCCCTACAAATTATGTTTTAGTTATTTTTTGTTTACCATGGAAAAACATTAATACGATTATTTTTCCAGTAAATCATTTCAGTGGTACTGAAATTGACTTCTATGTGTAAGTTCATTTGTTTGGTTACACTTCAATCCACTGATTACGACCGTATTTTCAGTTTCTGTCAATTTCCGAGAGCTTAGGTTGATAACTGTCCTCCCTAGGATAGCTGTCCTGTTAGTGTTTCATTTGCATTTTCCCGGCCAGCTGAAAATCACGTATGTACCCCTCTAGTTTTTCCTTCCAACCAATGATTATCCCATTAGCTGCCCTTGGCGACCAATGGATACCGTCCATATAGAATGTGACATCTAGGCTGGAACTACTCTGGGTCAAAAGACGTGTAATGAGGATAGTAATCCAACGATACCTCTTTGGTGAAAATCGGTCGAGGACAAATTTGGATTCTTGTGGGTTAGGTTAGGATTGATGTTTTATTTTGTAATAACGGTGGGAAGGACAGGGCGATTTGGATGCAGTTTTTACTACAACACGTGCCTCTTAGGCGCTTTACATAGGTATTTGGTTAATGAAAATCAGTCCAGAGGTTTTGGAGGAAAAACGAGTTGTGTCATTTAGGGTTAGGTTTACGCTTATCTACGAAGTAGCTATTTTCTAAGTATCTAGGTATATTCTGGGGATTTGTTCATTATGTTTGCTTTCCTAGATCGGACTTGGTAAAACCTTTGTAAATATGGTTCGTCTGTCAGTACCTCCTATGATGTGAAGTGAGTGGTGTTATCGTGAGATGACGAATCATCGGAGTTTTACGATACATATGTCTATTTGGTTGTAAGACTTTTATTATGTCGGATAAAAGTTAATCACATGAAACTAACATTTAACCATGGTATCGAGAATAGGGCAAGTACGAGTCTTCATTCGCCGTGTTGTTTACGCCAGTTATAAGATTGCCTAGTTTTTCTTATATAAAATTTCAAGTACTCTACAGTTGCTAATTCCTACCAACAGTTTATCTGGAACAAATATAATGTCAAGGTAATGACCATTGGACTTTTTCTTCTGCTATCATCTTCAACACCCTCAGGACTCAGGAATAAGATCTTGTCCATAAAATGATAGCATCAGTTATATATATATATATATATATATATATATATATATATATATATATATATATATATATATATATATGAGTGTATATTTGTGAAGAGTGAAATTTGCAAATACCTTATTGATCAGATGTGCATTGAATTGATATTAGTTATGATAGAATATTTAATTATTTTATTGAAGAAATTATTCTATTGAAAAAACTAAAATAAGTACTTATGGGAGAATTAATAAATGCTTGGTGTACATGGGTTTAGACCTTGAGATTAGCAGCACCTGTTCTTTGCGGCTAGAAAAGTGACCGGGGTTTATATGCCCTAGCATCGGGGGATTGGTAGTCGCTAATTAAGGACATGAGAACTGGTTGGAGAACAACAGTCCTTGTTTTCTTAACGTGTTTGTTTGCGTTCCCTATCACTTTCAAGACGTGACGAGATATTTACCTAAATGCAATTGAATTGGTGGAGAGGATGGTGTCAATACGTGTTTTTCTGGGTCATACACATAAGAACTAAAAACCAGTGTGCACATACATTAGAACGAACAAAGACCCCGCATACGGTACACAGACTCTCGAAGTGAAGTTAGCATGAGAGAGAGAGAGAGAGAGAGAGAGACTGAGAGACTGAGCCAGCGAGAGGGACTGTGAGATCGAGACAGCGAGTGAGCGGAGAGAGAGAGAGAGAGAGAGAGAGAGAGAGAGAGAGAGAGAGAGAAATAAACTGTTAATTGGGAAACTTTTATTATGTATTCTGCTCAGTTATAAGAATAGCACAAAAGTATTTTAAAAAAACATTCACAATTTAATAACAATGGATACAGCAATAACTCAGTTCAAATAACACTATAAAAAAAGTATTTCAAAAGTCCAAATGATGATGATGTTTGATGAGTTTCTCTAAAACCCAATAAAATACATGACAACTGATGATATAAAAATGAAACATCAGTAGGTCATTATCCTAAGGGGTAATAGCTCTGGTCAATTTCATAAGTAGACATCATATCATAGTGAACAAAATTTAAGACCCATGTGTTGAATGGAATGAAATATACATGTAAGTATGGGGTTAATGAAAGAATTATCTATTATATAACATTATGAAATAAAGGGGAAAAAGCCAATACTGTGCCGTCTACCTGCAGTTTAAGGAGCTGAGCAGTGAAAACCACTAACATGTTATTAACATGTCGTTCTGTTCAGGAGGAGTTAACTTGCAGGCACTCTAGTAGTAATTGAGACCACCCCCGTTTTGTTGTTTAAAAATTAAATTTATTACATAAAAGAACTGAACAGATTACTGACTCTATTAAGTTTTATGTTTATTAATATACACAATCCTTATGACAGGTAACAATCAGGAAAATAACTGCATTAAGTGCATATAATTTGTAAGTAATTATTTCCTGATGAGAAATATTATTAATCTTGTTCAAAACCCTGTATTTGAATATATTAATAGCATGGTGTATGCTTTAATTATCAAATATATCCAATACTATATTAATAAAACTATCGATTACAATAAATACTCTCTCTCTCTCTCTCTCTCTCTCTCTCTCAGACAATTTAAATTCTGTATTGAATTTAGAATTACAATATAATACTATGTACTAGTGTTTACCACTTTTTCACGTACATTAACTGAAATTTCCACAAAACAATAAATTTATAATTCTTGCTAAAACCTAATGAAAACAGCAAGCAGTACCTTAAAAGAATCAAAATGGTAATTGTGCAATTCATATGTCTAAAAACTCAAAACTGAGATCAGTATTCTACTCTTGAATATTAACCTAACATTAAAACTTGTTTACTATTAAGAAATGAATATTATTCTCATTACAAATCATAAATCTCATATAAATGAAGATTTGTTTCAAGTAAAGCTAAGATCTGGCAGCAATCCTAATATTAGAGTACGAAAAGAGAAAAGTATAATAAAATAAAGCAGGAGGAAAATATTTCAAACATTTTGTACGTTATAAATTGGTATCAAAATTGCAGAATAGGTCATTTTATCATGCTAGGTTTAATGCACAAAAACTAGAAATGCGGAATGAAAACGTAATACATTTTAAAATGAAACAACTCAATGACTATATTAGAATGACTACTCTAAATCTCACTTATATAAAAAAAACTCCGATTACTATAGAAATATTATAAAATATCTATAGATTTTCAAGTATATTCGTAACAAGGAATAAGACATAAAAGCGACAAACTGAAGATGCTGGAAAATAGAAGATATTAAAAAAAATTATCAACCCTTATATTCAAGTATCACTTGAATGTTACAAGTCTTTTGTACTTTCATGTCATCATATTAGGCTTCAAAGACTTGCATAAAAGAAGCTTCAAATGGCTAGATTCCAACGTGTATTGAATAATACAACTTGCAAGGATCATTTTATAGGCAGAGCATTATCACCACAACAACAGGCAATACCTGCAAGTGATCAAAGTGGGAAGTGTAATTATAATAGCTAACGATTTTAAACATTAACATTGACAATGGTAGTTTATACTTCAATGTGGATGGTGTGGGTCGGAAAAATCTATGGTAGAAACGTATATCCAAAGAATGAGGTATATTATCATATATACATGTCATAAATTGCACCTAATTCAATAACAAATTTCAATTACCGCAAAAGACAGGAGATGCTGAAGCATTTGCGTTAATGAAGGAACAATGAAGTAAAAGAAATAAAACAGGTAGAGAGGTTAAAAATATTTTAAAATGATCAATCATCGTGATGTCAGGAAAAGTTAAACAGCACTGGTCAATTTCACAAGTGGACATCATGTCAAAATGAAGCAAAATTAAGACCCATGTAATAAATGGAATGAAATGTAAATAAATATATGGGGTTAATGAAAGAATTACTTACTAAATAGCATTATGAAAGGAATGGAAAAAAGATAATACTGCGGTAATTATCCTAAATACAATAGGATCTAACGCAATACTAGTTTTCGATTGACGAAAAAGACAAAGCAGATGTCGCAGCATTAGAGCTCAAGATTTAACAATGAAATAAAAGAAATAAAACGGAGGAAGAGAGGTGAAAAATATTTTTAAATAATTACTCATTATGATGTCACGCCAAGTTAAACAGCTCTGGTCAATTTCACATGTGGACAGAATATCATAATAAAGCAAAATTAAGATCCATGTACTGAATAGAATGAAATGTACATAAAGTATGGGGTTAATGAAAGAATTACTGAGTAAATATCATTATGAAAGAAATGGAAAAAAGCTAATACTGTGCCGGCTACCTGCAGTTTAAGGAGCTGAGTGGTGAAAACCACTTTGTTATTAACACGTCTTTCTGTCCAGCAGGAGTTAACTTACAAGGCGCACTGTTATTAGTAGGCAGAAGAAAAGAAGAAAAGAAAACAAACTTTTCAACCTACAGAAATATTATGAATAAGAACAGTTATCAAATTTATTACATCAAGAATAACTGAAAAGATTTATGACTCTTTATTAAGTTTTCAGTTGATTGATATACACAACTTTTGTGTCAGTTAACAAGCAAGAAAATAACCAAAGACAAGACATTAAGTGTATATAATATGTAAAGAGGAAGTGAGGTGCGAAATATTTTAAAATGATAACTAATCATGATGTCAGGCAAAGTTAATTACTTAAAGTATTAAAACTTAAACATGAAACGACTGCATTCCAATACTTACTGCAATTCACAACTTCAAATTATCATTTATTGCTGGACCACAGCAAGCAATAACTTCAAGTAACCCCCAAAAAATTGGAAATGTGAGGTGCATGTGTCTAGAAAGTGAAGCTGAGAGCAGTATTTCACTCTTGAAAATGCACATGATAAATGTAAAAATATTGCGATAGAAAGAATGAAAATTTATGACAAAAAGGTCATAAATTTTATCTAAGTAGCATTTTTTTCAATTGAAGCTTAGTATTTGTTAATACTGGAGTGAAAGGAACAATAATGAAGTAAAGGAAGACTGGAGAGACATAAGGTTTTTAAGTAATTTGTATCAGGGTCTGTCAGTCATAATCAAATTTTTTCAAAATGTTAACTGATCACCAAAAATTGGTGACATTAGTCAGATAAGGATGAACACACCAAAGTTGAAATAAATATAGAAGATTTAGTTCATGGGGCAAATGAAAATGTCCAAGTGGGTATTAAAGTATGAGCATTATGGATGAGTATATGAAGACTGTAAATAAAAGCAAAATTAATGAAAATAAACAGGCATGAAGGACAAATGAACAAAGTGGTGAAAAAGTACTTAAAAATTTGATAACAGAATGGAAACAGAGAAACAAGATGGCTAATTGTACTTCGCAAAGCGACGCTGAACAAAAATTGAAAAGAACCGTTGTGGCCTGAGCATGAATTTCAAGACAGGAATTTTGAAACCTCTAAGAAGCACAAACAGTGGGCAAAGACTGGAGATATTAGGAGGTAATATGCTTATTAAATTTGGTCTGGCAAGGATTTTTAAAATAAGTTGGAATCGAAGCACTGGGCAAAGGCAGTGATAAAGAAGTTGCAGGAAGAAAGGTCATTAATAAACTGTATCTGGCAATGATAGATAACAAGAATGGGACATATTCTGTTAGAGACCATGCAGAGGAGACTTACTAAAGGCAAATTAACTTCAGTATGCCATGGGAAGCATATTTTTGAACACTGATTAAAATGGGAAACTTTACACATCTCAGGACATAAAACATAAACAACAAGGCAGACTAAATATGAGCCAATGGAGAAGTCAACTTGTCGTAGGTCAGAGCACCAGATGATGGTTAGTATGTCCATAAACTATTCAAAGGAGATAAGTATTCTGCTCTTGAAAAAAGAAGGTAAAGATTTTTTAAACAAAGCAATTGGAAATATATGTTTACTACTGGAAGAAAAAAAAAAACATTATAAATGCACGTCAAAAATGAAATTATAGAGCTATTTAAAAATGTACTAAGTTGTGATTTTAATTTCAATGTACTTTAAACAATTCTATTTAATAATTTTCAAAAAACGTTTGAGGTTGGAAAATGCAGAATGTGTTCACTACAATATTGCTTAATGATACGAAGTAGAAAATAAGATAAGTTGATTTTCAATGTAGTAAAGAAATTAAATCTCTCATAAAATTCTTTGAAATGTCGACAAAAGAACCAATTTGGAATGTTCAGATGCTTTTTAAACCTTCACCTGAATCTTGCTTCTATTCATTCTTAACATAACAATATAACATGAATTATAAGACGAATTTCAAATGGCTAGTTTTGTAGCAAAGAAGTACCTTTATAATAATTCATCAAAACTTTTCTGTATATCATCATATTCCCTCAACTGTAATAATAAACCCAGAAATGGTAACAACCGAAACAAAATGAAGTGCAGCAAATAATTTAAGAATATCAAAGTGTTACAATGATCTATAACATATATCTAAACTCCAGCTAAACCAACAGTCATTTGCTTTTGACACCTTTCCCCTTTTCTCTCATTCCATTCGTGTATGAAAAATTGCAAGTAGAAGCAAAAATATTCTGGGGTCATTTGACGAGCCGATGATTTAATACACTGAATGAAACTATTAAATTGTTCGCATATTTCAGAGTTTACTGAGTCAAATCCAATTAGTCTTGATGACTGATATGCCCAGGAACATTTGTGAGCGAAACTATGGAAGATGTCATGGAAGAATTTAATATCTCTATACAAGCCACTTTCTCGATTTAAACAATACTCATGGAGATCACAAGCAAAATCATAAAATGCATCCTTTCGTGGAGTTTGCAAGTATGAGTACAGTGATGCTGACGGGTCTTTACGTCCTTCGGCATTTGTCATATGAAATCCGTGACAATGTCCATGATTAGGACAGAACCAAAGAAATAAAGTTGAAGTTCCAGGTGCGGAAATATGAGTTTTTGAGAAATATTTTTCACATCGATGATGCTCTAATGGTGGATCATCATAAACCAATGTTGTTTTCTTTCACAATCAATAGAAAATCTTCTGACTGAACGTAATGTCTTTCCTGACTCAGAAAAATAGTATGCTTTCCCCAACTTTGGAGGATTATAAGTACTAAACTGTGGCATGGCAGGTTCAGCTGTAGTTACATTCATATCACTAACTTGTTTTATTAAAAAGCGAATGAAATCAACTACATCTTGGAGTATACAATTTTCACCATTCTCATTAATGTTGCCAAGCATTGACGTACCAATCAAATCTCTTTTTTTCTGGTTAATATTCACGCATTTCATGCATTTTTCTATTGAATAAGCGATCTCCACCATTATTAACTTCTTCTCCTGTGATATGATCTAAAAGTTCTATAACGCAACCTAAGTATACATGAGGGATCAAACTGATGACAGGAGCTGTTGTAGACAACATTTTAAAAATATTAGCAAAAGCAATATTTTTATCTGGTAAAATATTTTCAACCTCTGACGTGTGCAAGAAATCGCCTGAAAACCGGCTGTACTAAATCACATAACAAAGACAAAAGTGAAGTATTTCTGTTCAATTGTTCTTCCTGTGGCAAAATCTCCTGCAGTGGTATTTCGTTTAAAATGACTCTGCTTATGTAATGCAAATGTTCCCTGGCTTGTTTTAATTTATCTTTATCAATGCCTGTCCTGTCAGAAAGGAAACATTTTGTCATTCTTCTGAGCAGTGTTGGCAAGATGTTATTAGGGTCATCTGGCTTGCTTATTTCCTCAAAATTAGCATTGCGAAAGCCAACTCCAACTTTAGTTCCATCACATGCAAACTGCTTTGGGGCAAACCAACAAACTGGACAGGGTTTTCTGAAATCTATCTTCGTGCTTGAAACCCACCTGAACCACCATTAAGAAATACTCCTGGATCCATGAATGAACGGAAATCTGGATTTGATTCATGGTAATCTTTAGTTTTAAGGTCACAAAATGAAGAAAATGTCACTTTAGATCCTTAGACCTGGTTTACAAATGCCCAACCTATCTCATCACCTGCAGCAATATCCCTCGTAGCAACATGAATGCACAGCGAATGTCCTTCATCCCATATCAGTTTGCATGTTGCTTCAGTATTAACACATATTCGTGTTAATACTCAACACAGCACTGGTACGATATTTGTGTAAATGGTCAATATGAGATCAGAAACAGTTCTGCCATTTAAATGATCAAACTCAATCCACCCAGCACCGCACTGACATGTAAACTCTGGTATCTCATTCACAAGGCCGGGTCCTTTTACACAACCATTTTAGGTATTGTTAAAGTCTGAAGTGATCCAAATGTATTTTTCCCTTATGTTCTTGGCAATTTTTTAATCTTGCTGTTTTCGTGCTGAATGTGTACTTATGCAAGGAAACGACCAAAGACCACCATCCACATTAAACTCGAGTCATTTACTGTAACAAATTGGTTTTCAATATTCATTTCAACGTCAATACTATCAGGAATGGCTTCAGTTTGCATATCATCAGCTGTATCGATAGATAAACAATTTGAAAAGTCCATCCAATACTGAGATGCATTGTTTTTAGTTCCATCAAATGATTACATAGGTTACCTCCCTTTGTGAGCAGATCTACATTTTTTTGAACCCTTTTCTACTTCTGCAAAAACCATTTGTATAGGAAATTATGTAACGCTGAACACGGGCAATGAAGGTTAAATGTACAAATGAAATTTCATCATCATGCAAGACTGAAAATTGCTTTGTGTTTGGTCGGCAAGACGACAACTCTACTACTTTCAAATATTTTTATTATGATAGACTTCTATGTATCACTGCCTGTATGTTTGTGATTGCTGCATTTTCATCCCTTTCAATATTTGGAAAAATGTCATCTTTTACTACTCGACAATGCATGCACTTTATATCATATATATCCAAGGCATAATACTGTTCTTGTTCTCTACTGCTGAAACATTCTAGAAGGGTGCGATAAATTTGACAGGTACATGTGTAGAAAATCCCATTTTCAATCCGCTCCCTTGTCGTCTTCATATAACCAGATTTCTTGAATTCTCCTGTTTCATCAGCATAGTCATTCATGATGACAATTAATTTGTAACTGTCTTTGAAATTATCATAGATACTTATATATTTCATTACATTTTCATTCTGTATATCTACAGTTTTCAATACCATGTCTGCTGTCGCAATCTTTCCACGTGGTGCGATCATTTTCCTACAGTTTGGCACACGTTCAGCATGATGCACAATGTGTTCATTGGCACTATTACTGTGATCATTTCAGGGCAAAAGTCCCTATACATTCTGAATAATTCACCAAATTGTTTGTTCTTGTAATGATAAAGACCTTGTTCCTTAATGATTTAGCACTGGACCATATAGAAAAGCGATGCCAAAATTTTATTATGTCATTTCCAATGTCATTTGATAAAATAAATTAAGCATAATACTTTGTTCGTATAAAGAATCAACAGAAGCAAAACTTTTAGAAAGTCGACTGAAGATTTCTCCAAATGATCTATAATTCTGTTCTCGGGAAAATGACATATGATATCACGAATGTCAGAAGTCGTCAACATTTCATTGATACAGGACATGTAATAAGCATCAGATTCATTCGTGTTGATTTTAACGGTGAATCCTTTGCGAATGGTAAGAACAAAACAGGAACATAAATCGAAATTGGTGAAATTTTCAGAATGTTGTGCCAGCTGTAATTTTCTTTCCTTCAAAGTACTCAAATTATATTTATACACTTTATCTGATCTGATACGACTTTTATGTGAGCCTTTCATCTTCCTCTGTGCAATCATTTTTATCTTCATCAGTGGCAATGTCACACAAGAAAAGTGATTCTTTTAAGATAGTAAATTTCTCACATCTGGAGGATGTAATGAGGTTTCCTGCAGTAAAGAATTGGACACGAGAGATATAACTTCTATATTGTCATCTGTTGTCCAGTTTTCTCCCAGCAGCTGCCTCTTGGATATAAATTCTGCAGTTTGCGTCTCAAGTTCTTGAGCATTACAGTTTAGCATAGATAAGCATTTGTTGTGATGTTCAATTGCGTATGGATATTGTGGTGGCATTCTGAAATCTTCATCCAGTAAAAGGAGATATAGCTTGGATCGCTGTAGACAGAAAAAGAGTGAACTTTGTATCAAATATCTTGAATATCATAATAAATAATATTTTGTAAGGGTCTTTGTTCTCATCAACAATACATCAAATGACCTTAATTTTTAGGAAACTACGGAAATTATAATGTTTGTGAGACATTACACAAAGGCTGTTACTTATGAAAGCAAATTTGTTAAATGTGATACAAGGTCGAGTTGGTTACCTCAAAAATAAAAAAAATAACAAGGTATACCACATTAATAATGTGAGTACCACAATACACTGCAACTATACCTCAAGCGATATTTTGTTGTAAACACTTCAATAATAACTGCTTATTCTGCGTATAAGAATATTTATTATATGTAAGAGGACGAAATATAGGAAATGAATAAATTATTTTAGGTAGGCATTTAAAGTCAGCAAAAAATGAAACAAGAATTTCATCATTAAATGTCACCTGAAAAATAAAACAATTTCAATATTAAATGACTCAAATTTCAATGTTACAGACTAATAAAAGGTAACTCTACATCATGAAATATATGAAAATCGTATGTTTAACTATAGCATAAAATATAGATAACTTATATCGTATTGTAAGTTAGGTTATGGATAGGACTCTCAGTGAACCAAAACCATGTATCATTTACTTTCAAGACACATTTCTAATGACAATCCTTGTAATATCTCACCAATGGGGCACTGAACATAAATGCAGATCGATAGTTATTTTTGATAACTGTCCTAGAGGTAAAGCTTGTTCCCATTCTTCAATGGAACGAAAAGAAAACTGCTCCTGCAAAAGGGATAAAATAGAAAATTTTAAAATGATTAAAATAAGTATTTTGATTATAACAAAACCTTACATATCATGTCAGTTACATAAAACAGTACATAAAGAAGTGCAAAGCAAAATATATTCTGAACATGCAAGTGTTCTCCAAGAAATACTCATATGATAATCTTATTAAGTACACAGAAGGCCTGACAAAACAGCAAATGTGATTTCAGTAACAGTGAATAAAAAACAAGATACATATATAGGTTCTTCTATAATTGTTAGCAACCACCGAAATTAATTTGCTGTAACTGTTACTATGGACAGCATTATTTTAATATGAGAAACAGTACATAAAATAGTTCAGCCAAATAAGTACAATTTGAATAATGAAGCAGTTAATATTGAAATTACAAAGTTACTATAATTAATATTAATGTCTTCAAAATGACCAAAATACTGTTACCTGCCGCAGTAGATTGTCCTAAGAGAAATAACGTTCACAGTCCTACTTCGTCCTCTTTGGGAGGTCTTCATCTTGTGCTGATTGTAACATGTGATTTGCATTTTTAAAGGTTTCAGTGTAGTATTATTGTTTAAAAGTCAGCATTATACCTGAACCTGACAACAAATATCTGACAGTAATTGGATCACACTTTACAATACACATGTAAACAAAGAAACGCATAAACAGCAAGATACAGCCATACAAATCTTCATCAAAATAAACAAAATGAACTATTATTCAATTTCCTATTACTTACTAAATAAATATATACGTGTGTTTCCAACTCGTTTCCATCATTACATGTGAAAACAGTCTTTCCATTGACATAACATGCCTGGATATATATGACCGATTACATGCTGTCCTAAAGCTGCACTGTTTGGAATGTTTCTGTACAAGATTCCCAGGAACAATGAAACTTGAGAAATGAAGTAACCAAAAATAGGATCATCACCATGACATCTTGTAATTAGAATAGTAGGTCATGATATGTGGAATTAAAAGACTGCACCTATGCAAAGAAATTCGCACTGCTAATACAAAATGAGCCTATCTTTGAAAGTACTTACATAACTTTAAAATGTATGAATATAAACAAGAAAAGCAGAAAAACATAAGTAAATTGCTAATATGGTCTATTTATGGTCTGAATGAAAAATTACTGAAACACTGGCAGTTAAATTTGGTTTTTATGATCATTCACATTGCAAAGAAACTGTCACAATTCTGACTCGAAACACTATTGCCAGTTATATTTGCTGATTAGGTATTTTGTATTACTTATTTCTGCTTGAATTCCATGTATTAATTTATATACATAACACTGCCTCAGATGATAATTTTTAATATGTGCCTTGTGAACGCAAGGTACATATTTAAACAATGGCGAGAGGCTGCATAGCAAAGATTACATATTAGCAACGTAATTATTGACACCGTATTTCAAAAGCCAGTTTAATTATTATATCGTAATACACTGGTTTTCTTTGAGAAGAAAATGACCATCACTGATGATATATGCCATCGGATCCATTAAATACACACAGCTGATTATCTCCTCTGAATGGATATTATTCATGACTTATTGAACAAGGACTGTGGAATCATCTGTTGGAAATGACAGAAATTACTGTATATATTAAATAAAAGGAAAACGAATAAGTCACACATTAAAGTTCCGGTTGACACCTTTTGTACAGCAGTCTTACTTAAGAAAAGGGCACATTAGGCTATCAATATATAGATATACATACAAATATACACATCAATAAATATACAGATAGTGAGAGACATAGTTGATAGCAAACAGACCAGATACATAACGTAATACTGAAATAACCATTTACCAAATAACTGCCTTCCAGGAACATCCAATGCACAAAGATAGCTATTAGTTACGGAGGTTCTGTGACTGGATGTATGACAAGTACATATCTCATCCTGTTAAAATATAGATTCTGTACAAAACAATTGCTTGAAGGTCTTCAGCATTTCATAAATAGGCCTATACAAGTATTAAATAGCTATTCATACACAGCTCATAACTAGCGACAGTTGAACCCTATTCTGTTGCAAGATAATTTTAATTTATGCATATATTATTCACATGAAACAAGAATGAGACTTAATTTGATATCTGTTTCAAGATGTTAGTAAAGAAACTTTAGAACATGAAGACAGTTTTATATAAGTCACCTTTGTGTATCAATCTGAAATAAACTATATATATATATAT